>NTHP01000040.1:735730-755392 GCA_003416845.1 Oplegnathus fasciatus
GTCATATTTTTCACCAGGTTGTCCATGTTTATACAGCCTGCATGAAACGACACGGTAAGAACACACAGGGCGAAGTATCTAAGATGCTCTTTTTGTAGTTCATATTCAGAACATTGTAGTTTCACCAGGCAGACCCACGTCAGTAACATCTGCCGTCACATACTGACGTGGCCTAGAGTCAGTGCGGTCGGATTCTCTCAGCACTGCGGTCGTCTTTTCCTAAGTCCTTATGATCTCTCCTTCACATCTTTCCTCGACCTCATGACGTTTTCCATCCAGGTCAAGGAAAAGTGGTTAGGAAAGGACATTTTTTTGACAAGTTTCAAACTCCAGGTTTGACAATGACATTAGCTACATTAGCTTCTACTAGCATAACACACATTAATCTCACACACAGCTGTCAGTGGTCAAGTTGTATTGTGGGTAATGTAGGCACCAGGTTTCGACAAGGAAGAGGAATGTGTGGAATAAAAGAGGATATCTCTGGTTCTGCTGCATCGAGTGTGACGGAGTTTCAGGAGTGAGATGATAAACCTGTTAATTTAAATCAGACTGAGCTGAGCCGTGTGTGTGTTCACGTAATGAGCTTTAACTCTGAGCTCAGTGTCTCGGCTGTAAGTCCAAGAAGCTGCTGAAGCTCGTTAAACTTTACAGAAACCACAAACCGAGCTGAAGACGTCTCACTGCCTGCAGAGCTCTCATCACTCTGGTTTTATATGTTTTAACTGCAAATCATTTAGTGTTAACACCTCTGCTGCTCATCTCCCAGTTCCTCCATCAGCTTTTATAAGTTCAGTTAAAATGAACCTGCAGAGTCAGTGTTTAGTCTACTTTTATACCAGCACCTCAAGGTCCATTTAGTAGCTGTTCTGGAGCTTTCAGTCATATCACATGATCTTCATCATGTTGACGAGACGTGAAGAAGCCGACGTGGACGAAAAATGTAAATATAAACATCTAGTTTCCATCTGCTGATGAAGATCATGTGATATGATGGATGAAAGCTCCAGAACACGAGAGTGGTGGTACATGAGTGATCAGATGTCAATCATCTCGGACACACACACACACACACACACACACACACACACACACACACACACACATACACACACACACACACACACTTGAGACTCATACTACAGGTCGCCTGATCTCTCCACTGTACTCCCTCCAGCTACTTCGACATGCGACAGAGTAGCTTTCTCATGCTATGCATTTAAGACTTGATGCTGCGTGTTCAGCGTGAGATCGCAACAACAACACAGCATTTATCTTGACTTCCATCGGGAGGAAAAAGGCTGGCAGTGGCCTGAGTGAGGTCACTCTACAACATGAGTGAGAAAGGGAAAGAGAAAGAGAGAGAGAGAGAGAGAGAGGTAGGAGTATGCGGCTGTTTGGCTGTTTGTTCAAATAGGCTGTTCTTGTGTAGTCACTGGGAATTTCCACAGTCATTCTAGCGCTCGCTGGGCCTCTCTCACTCTTTCTCGATGTCTCAGTCTTTCCCAGTCGTCTTTTGTCATTGTCTCACTGACACTCGCACACTCTCACACACGCATTTCCACAAAAAGACAATATAATTGGAATAATCTGCCATGCTAAAATATGCCCAAAATGAGAGAAATTAAAAGGCTGGCACAGGATCAGGCACACTCACTGATGCAAGATTACAGGCTAAATACAGTCACACACAAACACACACGTACTCGTACACAGACATGTGCATATGTGCTCCCCTCGACTAAGCTCAGCAACTCATGTGCAAATGCCTGCATTCCTACAAATACAGACAAGAAGAACGCACGGACAAATTAACACAGTACTCACACTTCCAGTCCTATATGTTGGAAAAGTTCGTCACACACACACACACACACACACACACACACACACACACATAAGGTGACCTTGCTGTTAACTGTTTGTTTGCTGTGACAAACGATACACAACATAAACCAGTAACACACCACTTCCACTTCCTGCAGTACAGAAACGCATCTCTTCCTGGTCCTGGATGACTAATAAACAACCCCAGTCATTCACACACTCATCATTCACTCTCCATTTTGACCTGTGCCCTCACACACAGTATTTACTGTATAAACAGATAAATGGGCCTGTTTCATTACTGGATCACAATTCCATCAGTCCTTGTTTTCATTATTTTCATTATTTCTATTACGGATTGTCAATGCACCGCAGCGAAATATACACATTCTGATCATTTCCATTGTAAATTCTAATGATACCAATATTAAAAATGATACTAATGTTTTGTATTTCATTGCAATAGCACCATGTGTATGGCTTCACATCTGGAGGTTACTCACTGTACTGTAACTGTGATGCTTCCTGCACATGCAGACAGTTGAATAACACTGCTCTATTGATATCTGTGCTTCTTTATTACAAACAACAAAACAGTTTCTACGTGTCTGCAAGAAGAAGATGAGCACCATTTACTTCTTCTTAAATGTATGAAAAAAATAAAACAAATAGAAACGTTTTAAAACATCTCTGATCTTTTCTAAAGTAGTTTGATCTTTTAAAGTTTCTCTGTGAAACAAGTCACATACTGTAATGAATGCATCTCATCAATCCTAAATATTGGCCATACTTTTGATATTAGTGCTGATAAGAAAATAGATTTTGAAACAAATATTCCTAAGTACCAATTAGCAGAGCATGCTGTATATTACGCACCATTAACAAAAACAAAATCGAGAGAAGAACCTGAAGTGAAACTCCACATCCAGTCCATTACTCACTTTCTAACCACAGTATATTTTTGTAAATTCCACGTGTAAACCATCGAGCAGAAAGAAAACTCTGAGTGCAGGAATGTACCTCCTACCAGTACCAGGCCAAATACCCCTTCATTAGAGTAGACGCTGAGGCCTGGACTGGGAGTGTTGGTCCTGCAGAGTCACTGTAGTGCACTGGAAAAGACAGGAAGGAGTCAGGGCCACTTGGCTGACTGGCTGGTTGACCGAATGACTCAGGAGGATCTGATCTTAGCTGGGAAAAATGTGTTTGGTCGTGCTCATGCCCTCCCAAAATGCTCTACAATTTGACTGATAAGCCGAAGAGGAAGGCGTGTGTGTGTATTCACATTCTGCAACTTTGAAGGTACTGGACTGCACAACAGAGTAAGTGCACAACAGTAGATAACAGAGGAGTTTCAGCATTAGACCAGTTTAAAACTATTTATTTATCATAGAAAGCCTCATAAATTTTTGTTACTCAGAATTCAATTGTGAAAAACATTTTATCTCATCAACCATGTGAACCCATTTGTCCATCCTTTAAAAACACATGTTGTGTGGACAAGCAATCATCTTATCCACAGATCTTCATTTTAAATTCCAGACAAAATACCAACGTTTCCAATGACACCAGATATGTTATACTAAATTATAGGGTAAGTATATGGATACGGCTTTATGCATGAAGCATCTATAATTTCAGTGCTGCCATATAATAAATAGCATAGGATTTTAACATGCCACATAGTCCCAATTCTTCCCTAAAAGATCAAAAGCATTACACACACAGTGTGTGCTCAACAAACATCCCCTAAATTGAAAATAACTGCAGACCTTTAACTCTTATTGTTTCTCAGCTACAATCCAAGATGCCAAGAGCGAGTCCGAGTCAAAATCTCTGCTCTTGGGTGTTGTTTTAGTACACACGTTGTTAATAAAAAATTAGGACCAAAAATATAGGCTAAAGGATTGTGGAAAAACCCTGATTGTCCTCTGGGTTGAATCTAGATGAAGCAGAGAGAAACTCAGTCGTGATTTAGGTAATCCAAGACGTCTCCACCTTCCAGCATTAGAGCAGGTTAAGAGTGAGATATCTGCTGGTCTAAAGCTACTGTAAATCCTGAATAGACAGATAATCGACGGCTATCGTCTCCATGGCGTTGGACTAGACTCCACCAGCTAAAAGATGCTGTTTCACCCAATGCACATGCAGGAACATACAATGTAACCCCCCTCCACAGCATAGCAACATCAAACTTTACACACACACTAAACGCTCTCCCTGGAATTTACAGTGCACTCATGCATACACTGTTAAAATCTCCCTTGGACCTATATATCGTCTCACACTCACACATTCATTGTGCCGTATAAACACCCATCCACACACATATGCAGGAGCTCACACTCTGACCGGTACAAGTTTTGCTTTTCTGTAAAAAAGATATATAAAAATGAATAAAAATGACTTTTAAGATTCATAAATTTTGAGATTAAAAATATACATTTTTGCTGGTGATTTCTTAGCAGGTTGGACAAGGGTGCATGTATGTGCCAAACACACACACACACATAACGGCCATTCATAAGGAAATCTCATCTCAATGTCAACACTACAAGACGAAGAAGTTGTACAGCATTTATTACTGGACTATACAACCCTAATAAACCTCCACCACCTAGTTTATTCAGTCATTCGTAGAGAATTTAGCCTATGCCCCTCCGCAACATGGCACAGTGTGTGTGTGTGTGTGTGTGTGCGAGACGCGGGGGCATTTGAGCTGCTTATAGTACACAAGGTATATGACTATACACGGCTGTCTTCTGGTTGTGTCTGCCTTGATCAGCGCTGCATTTGCACTATATGTCAGTGTGAGTGTATACGTAGTTACCAGGCACACTGCAGCTCATCCCTCTCCTAAAAGCATTTTATGGGTGTCTGTATGGGCGCAGGGCTGCAGTGACGGGGACAGGGATGGAGAGAGAAGAACGTGCGGTGGTACGACAGAGGAAGACAGGAGTACAGCCGTGATGGTGAAGCCTAACCGTGGCCCTCGTACGCTCCAGCATGGCAGGGCAGCTTTGCCCTTAACTGGGTCACCGGGGAACACGCTCACACATGAAACAGCAAAAAAAAAAAAAANAAAAAAAGAACATGCTCTCTGTTACACACACACACACACACTTTGGTTTATGCTCTCATGAGTGAGTGGGATGTGATTGTACAGGCAACATGACACAAGTAAAAGAAAACATTTCGTTAGGGTATTTTAGGTGTAGCAAGAGGGCGAGCTGTGAAGTGTGTGTGTGTGTGTGTGTGAGCATGCAAGTGTGTGACTGCGCTTGTTATGAAGAACATCCATTGTGACGTAGTATGAATACTGGCAGCTGTTTAGTGGGTGGCATATCTGACTATAGATATCATATCAATAAAAGAGACACACTGAGGCTTGGAATTTGTGCATTGTGGCCCATATTGATCAGGAGGCTGTAGCATAGATCAGAGGTGACTGTTCCTGTTTGGGACCAAATGGCAGAACTGCCAATGCCACATCAATGGCCAAACTGCTCTACAAGCTATGCAAAGATGCCGACACCATCAAGGATTTGTCTTCTGCGTAAACAAGTGCAATAATGAGGGTATGAGGAATGCATGCCACAGGACAGATGAGGAGGACAGATGAGGACACTTTGAGTCCAAATGTCAAAAAAAAAACAAAAAACAAGCATTAAATTCCTGTGAGTGAAAATATACCCAAAGAGAAATACGAGCAAGGTGTTTTAAAACTGCCCAGTCAGAAATGTCAACGGTGCACTGATTGCAGTGCAGAAAAAAGTGGAGTGTCGACGAGGGAAAAGCCGAGAAAACACCGAATACATCCCCGGCTTCTCTGCGCTGATCTCTGCGAGTACTACGAGAGGCGCCACACAATGTCAAAGGAGTATTATGACTCGAGGCAGTCAGCCGGTCTGCTCTGCTGTACGGTGCTCGGTAACAAACACAAACAACCGGTTTCAAGTGACGTTTTATTATCCAAACTAGACGGGCCTAATTCTCGCCTCGTACAACGCTGTTTGCCAGGCAAATATCCACCACAACAACGCAATGGTGTACACACTCCTGAGAAGCTCCCTTAATGGAGCCAGTGAGGTGACACTGTGTCTGTGGGATTTTTAAAAAACTTGGAAAAAAGCAGGAATCTTTTCCGTGTTGGTGTTTCGCTCTAGTAAGCAGCTCAGAAACGTTAGTAGTAGTGGTGGTGGTTGTAGTAGTCGTAGTACGCAACGGTAGCAGACTACTAGTACCCACATAATGACACCGTCAGCCAGACCACAGGGAAACGGGGTGTTATACGCTCTCTTGTTGTTTTCCATCTTCTCCCGGGTCCATTTTATAAACACCGAAATGAGCCTGCGTTGCTATTAGTAAACATTTGGGGCTGCAATGCTGCAAATAGGTCGATTGTTTTTACTACGCTAGCGCTGCCTCACGCGAAACTCGACAAGTAAGGTCAAGGAAAAGTGCTCAACATTACCCACAGTGTTGTAACATCACCCGGGGGGGAAGCTAAAACGCTCCTCGGTCGTCCGTGGGACTGCGGTAAAACATTTGAGAAAGTTTTTAGGCTGTTACACCCCCCCCACCCCTCCCCTTTCTCTCGACTCTTCCTCGGCTCGCAAGCGGTGTCACTCCATTTCTTCGGACGGTAACGGAACAAACGACCGACCGTTGGCAGTTGGTTCCCGTCTCGTGCTAACTCGCTGCGCCTGAAAATGGAAAATTCATGTCAATTGAGCTTCGCTACCTTCTGCTAACTTAGTTTCAACTCACCCAAACAGAGCTTTTCCCCTCGCCGGAGACAGATTTATGGTCTTATTTCGCTGGTGAGGAGGCTCGCGCAACTCCCGGTAACATCCCCTGGCTGTCGGCTCTGACGGCGGTGCGGTCCGGACTCACACTTTACTTTTCCTCCGCAAAACATGTCTTTCCCCCACAGAAACTCAAACAGGGATATAAAAAACTATCGGTCTTCTTTTCCACTACAGTCACAAAATGGTGAATGAACCACTAACAGCTGGGCGAGCCGACCAATCAGAGGTCGCTGACAGGTACAGTAGCCAATCAGCGCCGGCGCCACAGAGCAGAGGGCGTGGCGGGCTGTCAAAGTCCAGTTGACGGACGGGGAGATGCAGCCAATGGCGGCGGGGATGCTGAGCCAGACCGGTGTCCTGTCCCAAACTTTACAGTATCCAATAAGAGCTTTGGGAACCATAGGAACAGCATGAGGGAGGGTCGAGGGGAGGGAGGAAATAACGGAGAGCCAATGGAAAGGCACAAATGCCCCCTCCCCTTCTGAAAAGGAGTATGTTTACCATAATTGACAGCACAAGTGCCATCCCTGAGCAGACGGTGATAATGCATCAACCCTTCTGCTTGTCCAGATAGAAGTTGGTGCAGCAGGATTAAAGCACCACAATGCGGTTCTTTCTCCTCTGTGGCCCAGCATCCAAACTGTTGCAAAGTGCATTTTTAACAGTTCTTTTTTTATTATTAATTATCAAACAGAGTGACACAGGGGAAAGATGAGCACGAGTGCATGTTTAAAAAGTTTGTTTCGTAGCTGGACAACTCTTTTGTGGTGCAGCCGACGCATCGGTGCCCCTCGCAATCCGCTCTCCCTCTCTCTCCCTCTCCCTTTTCTCTCAGCAACAGACGCTCACTTTCACCGCTCTCAGCCAATCACGGCGCAGCATCCCGCTGGCTCTGACGTCGGTAACCTCTCCGCTCCGCCCACTCCACTGAAAGTGAACGGGACCGGTCTAGGCTGACGTCACTTCACCGGCAGGCGATTGGGCAGGTGTGCGACGTCTCGGGGCCAATGGGTGCGCGCAGCGGTGATGTCATCAAGAGTGTTGCCACCAGCTGGACCGAGGGGGCGTGGCCTGGCGTAAACTCGGCTAACCCCGTGTTTGTAACTTGCAGGCAGCGGTGGAGACGAACCGGTGCGCCGAGAACTGACTGAAAGATGTGCATGTTTGAGATGATGGCACGTGCGTGAGACGGGCATCCTTCACGTGTGATCCCTTTGATACATGACATCTGTATTGTGACCTTTAACCTCTGCATAGAAGAAGGGAAAGCACACCACCTTGCAAAAGATATAGTGCCATAATAGTAAACATTACATAATCCCCTGTTCTGTGTGTAGTAGAAGACCAGACTCATGCTGAGACAGACAGCCATGCGGGATCTCACAGGAGCAGCGCCCCCTGCCGGTGTGATCTCATGCCTGCATGCTGATCTCTCACCAAAGCTCAATGATGGGAGAGAAGAGACGTGTAGAGCTAAAATCACAAGACAGCTGTGATTGACTGAAAGGAGATTTTGTAAGAGTATGTTTTGAGTGATTGCCTGTGTTTGTGCACGTGTGTGTGTGGGTGTGTGTGTGTGTAGAGAGAGAGAGGGGAAAGACAGAGAGACTGCATGTTGATTAAATGTTGATGTAGAGTGACATCTAGTTGTCATTGTTCAGCACTGCAACTTGCAAGTTTCTATGGTGAACAATTTGTCCATAAAAAGTGTCTTTGAAGCGAAAAAGCTCAAAAAAGTTTGGAACCACTACACTAAAACATTTAATCAGAAGATGTACCTTTGTTCTAAGATACCTTTGCAAACTCTCAGTATATTATGTCATCTATGTCTGTCCTCCATCTCAAAAAGATCTTTCATTCAGTTCTGCATGTAGTACACCTCTCTGCAGCTCAAAACCAGTCAGATGGAAGCTCTCATACTGGGTTTCCAGAGTGAAAATCATAGCTGATTCTGGATTTTCCGAGGTCGATACTCATATTTGAGAGTTTAGAAAAAATTAATAAAAAATGTATTTGCTGATATTTTTTATTATTTTAGATAATCAAACAACATGAACATTCATTCAAATCGTCATCATTCAAATTCAAATAATTTGGTTATTAAAGAATTGAGACGAATATACTGTAGGTACTGAGTGGGATGTTTTACAGTTTAGAAATAAACTTGTGCTCTCTCATGGACAAACTATGTAACAGAGACCATGTTTCTAAACTGCCTCAAACAAATCTTTGTTTTTTCTTAATGCAACTTCCTGTTACTTGTTGGCAGATATACTATAAATATCAGCCAGTATATCGGCCCGGCCAATTTATCAGTCGGGGTCTAGTAAACATTTGTAAAGAGATGCCTATAGATGCAGGTACAGGTTCACATCGAGGTGATAGATAGATAGATAGATAGATAGATAGATAGATAGATAGATAGAGATAGATAGATAATTTTATATGTTATATGACTCACAGAATAACATGAATAAATAAAGAATTGAAAATGGCTGAGGGAAGCCTACACACTTTTGAAACACATGCACTGTCCAGATTTTAGTCAACTACATGAGGATTGTGTTGCCAGGCATGTGCATTACACATGTGAACAGTGCTGGACCTGGACTACTGTTGCATTCCTATGCTCTGCACTGCTGATTATAAAAGTGATCATAATTGCCTGCACTGCATGTTGCATTGTATATTTATTGTTTGTACTTTTATCAGCGGGCAGCTTGTACTGCTCAAATGTTCAAATATTCAAGTTTAGAGTAAAATATCTCATTGGATGGATTGCAAAGACATTTGGTACAGACATTAATGTCCCTCTCACTAACAACTAAAGTGATCCCTTAACTTTTCATCACGAAAAGGTGTATAGCTTTTATAGCATGCGTCTACACACCCTGATGTTTTGTGCACACACAGTATGTCTGGGGTTGTGAATAGAAACACATCCTGTCTGTTGGCTGTAATTTCATAATAACTAATATAATTTCATTTTTCTTTGTTTTGTATACATATATATATATATATATATATAGTCTCTCTCTCTTTCTCTCTCTCTCTATATATACATATATACATATGTATACACAGTATACACACACATATGTATATGTTATATAACTACTGCTTTCAACGTCAAGACTGAAAGTTGACACTCAACTTTTATTTATGTCTTTCAACTTTTTATTATACATGTGTTAACAAATGTTGATATAACTTTTTGCGAATATAATATATATACATTCTTTTTGTATCCAATGACTATTTGCTGTTCTGGTGGCTCCATCGCCCCACTATGAGGATCAATAAGGTCTCATCATATAACTTTCAATCTGGTTTTTCATCTCTCTTCCTCGCATGCAACCCCACCGACCACCCCACCTCGTTAGCAAGTCCCCCCTCTCTATTTCCCCAGCACTGCTCTCCCCCTCTCCATGGGAGCCTGACCTCTGACCTTCACCCTTCACCCTCTCTCTGTGCGCTCATCACTGGTCTGTCAGTCAAACACCAGAGACCCTCCTCTCCTGCTGGGCTCTGCTGTCAGACCGGCCTCAGGTACAGACAGCAGCAGAGGAAAACGGAGAGAGGGGAGAAGTGGAGAAACATTGTCAGTCTGGAGGAGAAGAGAAAGGAAGGGAGAGATATAACCTGAGCTCGACAAAGGAAAGAGGAATAAAATAAAGTTAAACCACAATAACTAGGTTATGCTTATTAAAACCTTTTTCCTCCCACTGACCACATTCTATAAACTAAACCTAAACTAACCCTAACTCCACACAAAGCCAGAACCACATCAGGAATGTCTCCCACCTCAGACACTCACAGTAGCATGACCTCTGACCTCTGACCCTCACCTTGACCTCTCACCCAGCCCAGTCAGACCATGCATGCCCCACAAACCCAAGATAAGTGATGGAGTAAAAATAGAAAACCGAAAGACTTAAAGGTTCTCAAAACAGCAGCTTTGCAGTCATGGAGATGGTGCGCTCCAAAACCAACAATAAAACTCAGATTCTGAGGCTTCAGTGTGGATTTCAAGTGTACTACCTCGAAGTCATGCACCCTGTTTCATCTGAAAGCCAGTCTTTAACCGTCCCTGCAGCTATGGATTCTTGTTACTTAAAGGAATGGAGTCATCAGAGATGGATTTTAAATATTCAGCAAAGACACACCACTTTTAGAGGACTAGCCACGCTAGCGGCTTCTGTATGACTTTTCACTGAGCGCCAACATGAGGTTGAAATTTTTAGTTTTTAGTAAAATGCCTCAAGAACCACTGGATGGATTGCAATCTCTTGAAATTTAGTACAGACTTTCATGCCCCCCNNNCCCATCAGCCTCATCTGAACTTTGTGTTTAGTGCTAATTAGAAAATGTTAGCATGCTAATATGCAAACCTTACATGGTGAACATTAGACCAGCTTAGCATCAGCATGTTAGCATTTCTATTGTGAGCATGTTAGCATGTTGACGTTAGCGCAGAGCACCGCTGTACTAAAATGCAGCCTCGCAGAGCTGCTAGCATGACTGTAGACTCTAATGAGGGTTTGATATTTAATACTTATTTTTCCTGATTTTATCATCTTATCTGCACACATTTAGGCTTCTATAAATTATGAATTGGTTAGGTTTAAAGCCTCACAAGCCAACATAAAAGTTAATCAAATCCACAGTCTACCTTGGGCTGAGGCAAATCCTACAAAAGCATTTTTACAATAGGAGCCAAGTCTCTGAATACATTTGTACTTTTTTCCACTGAACTTGTGCATTCTTTACCTTGGCCTTCTCGGACTGGAATGGAAAGGCTCTTTGTGTATCAAGTGCCAGCAGAGGACAAGTCTGCTCCTGTAGCTTACAGGGAAACGCAGCAAGGAGTCATAATGTCTAATAATGTCTGATAAATGCGGCACCCAGACCGTGCAAAGTTAAGGATTAAGGGGAGATCATGCCAGAACACACTGGTATCAAACCTGGAGATAAGACCAGTTTGAGTAAGGGATGTCACCACAAAACAAATGTAGACAGAAATGTATAAAAGTCTCTCTTTCATAGACTTAGTCTGAAGCCTGAACAGCTACTGTTTTCCATGACACTGCTAAATGGCTACAAAAAGCACAGAGAGCACATCATCAAGGCCGGCATCCATACAAACTACAGTATGGAGAACAGTAGGCCCTTGTGCTCACTGCATTCTTGTTCACAGTAATTTTACACCACTCAGCTGTTCCTCAGGGTCCACGTCATGTCCCAGAGCTGAAGACAGGACTCTCATGGACAGACGTCCTTGGACACGCAGATTCCTGTATTAAGAGACAAGATGAATCTCTTCAATATTTTTGTGTTGCATGTTTTAGCTTTTGCATTAAATGTCGCACATGAATGTTCAGTGTATAACATAGCATAAGTATATAAGCAGTATACAAGTATTTTGTTGTATACTATTAGTCCAAATTATATGAAGTTCTAGTTAATGATAATTATCTGCATTGACCCTGAAATTACTTTGTATTGCAGCAAAACTCTCAAAACTGCTCTCAACCACAAATCTACCAAATTAGCCTTTACTAACTGCATATCTAACGGTGTTTTTGGGTGTTTGGAAATGTAAATATAAAAATGTAGTTTATGTAATTGCCACCTTGTTTTTCTATGTGGTGAAACCTGACTAAAAATGTGTAATGAAAAATAGAAATGAACAAATCTTGTGGTCCCTTAAGTCCATCCTTAAGAAACCCACTTTGGGAACCACTGATTTAGTGACTAGAAAGAACAAGCTCAATGTTTTAAATGGATGATTTGTTTACTGTATGATTCTGTTGTAGTTGGATGACGCAAGCAAGTTTATTGTTCATTAAGCAAAAAGTGACCTAGAGCAGCAGAAACAAACTAATCCAAACAAAAACAAGCTTCTAATTCTTGTTAAATGTTATCATCTCATAGGAAATTGACTAAAAGAAAATAATTTATGTGTAATCACAATTAACGGCACAAATAAACACAGTACTTCAAATCAACTTAAAGCTGTATAATATGCAGTGCAGTATTCCAACAACAGGGGGAGACATTCGATGTGAAATGACCGAGCAGAGGGAGCAAAGTAAACTGAACATTTTTGTTTTGATGGTGTATAAAAATACCAAGTTAAGCCTATTTCATTAAGTCGTATTCACCCTTTACACATCGGGTCAGTCACTGATATTTCAGTCCTCTAAGTGAGAGAAAAATGAATATGATATTTCTTTTGGGGTCAAAAGAGGTTGAACAGAAGGATTGGCGGGAAGGAAGAAGAAAAAGGAAATACAAGTATCAGAGTTTCAAACAAACCACATCAATGTGCGCATACACTCGTCTGTGCTCAGTGTGACAAAGCGCCGTCGCTCTGAAAGTGCCCCACTCCTGTGCGGTGCAGCTTTTCTCTGTATGGTGGAGGATGTGGTGAACTTACTAGCAAGCCTCCGTATGTCACCGTACCGTAACTCTCAACAACAGTCGTGTCTGTGTGTGTGTGTGCATTCACAAAGGCTTCTTGCTGTGCAGCTTGTGCATAATGCATAGGTTGTGGTTATATGTGGAGCATACAGCCAGCTCTGCATAGGTTTCCGCGAAAGCAGGCGCTCGGAGGAAGCCAGGGGAGAGGGATGTGGCACAGGTGAGAGAGTACAGTGGTTCCTGTGGTCTCTTTCTCTTTCTCTCTCTCCTCTGTCGTGAATGGAGCACCTGGATGACCTGGTGTGTCAACAGAGGGGGCCAGAAATCTCTACACACACACATACAGTGACCCTCACCAAGGTCAAAGAAGGTAAAAACCAGGTTATATGAGTCACATGTCACACACTGACATATCAGGAGCACAGAAGCTTTGGTGTCAGTGAATCCTTTAAAGCACTTGGGACCCCCCCTCACTGGTTAGACAATGTTTATGACTTGTGAGCAACTACACAGTGATTTTCTCCTCTAAATCATCATATTGCTTCACTTGAACAACAGTAGGAGGCCTGAAGAGGTAAAACTTCACAATATTTCACAGAAAATAAACAAAGTTGAGAGAAGAGTCGTAAAGAATCTGAATTCGTGGAGCAGCAGAACAATATTTTTCTTCTTTCCTGTCCCATAAATCACCTCATGACCCTTTGACCCCCAGGTTGGCTAGTCATTGCTTTGAAGGATAGTTTTGTCTGTCTTAATACAATACTCACATGCCCATATAAATGTTGAAAAAGTTATTGGTTGCTGTAATCATTCCTTTTCTCCATACAGGGTGTGTTTTCCAGTATTCAACAGAAGCTAAAAAGAGGCTTCAGCCGTCTGAGTTACCTCTTTCTGTTACAACCCTCCACCACCGCTCAGTAAGGAAACACTGTGTGGGGAAACTTTATTTAAATTTGACACACATTTGATTTGACTAACTCAGACTGCTGAAGACTCTTATTACTTTGAAGTGTACTTGAATACATTTTTGCATAAACAGAGGACTGTGGATTTGGTCCCTGATCTCTTAAAGTGTGGTCATGTTCAGATACCAGTATGGAGAGGAGGATTTTTTCAGTGGTGGAATGTAACCAAGTATATTTACTCAAGTACTATACTTAAGTACAGTTATGAGGTACTTGTACTTTACTTGAGTATTTCCATTTTATGCTACTTTATACTTCTACTCCACCACATCTCAGAGGGAAACACTGTACAGTACTTTTTGCTTCACTATATTTACTTGACACTTATAGTTACTAGTTACTTTTTACATAAAAAACACGACGCAGTACTATACTACTAATCTACCCAGTAGTACACAAAGTATCTAAAGTTGGCTCCATATCGACAAACTACAACATTCAATACTCCTACATGTATTTATTAGAGATAAAAACAGAATAACATAATATCCTATAATAATACAACAGTTAAAAGGAGCCATTCCGGAGAATGGGTAGGCCTACTTTTACTTTAGATACTTTAAGTACATTTTGCTGATAATACTTCTGTACTTTCACTTAAGTAACATTTTGAATTTAGGACTTTTACTTGCAATGACTATTTTTAGACGATGGTATTTCTACTTTTACTTAAAAGCACTCTATGGAGTTTTGGTTATGAAACAGTCTCAATTTAATACCGATGCCTCTATATGACCTACATAAGCAAATGAGACCAGCAGCGAGAAGATTGGCTTTCTAATAGTTATTCTTAATACCTGCCACCGGGTCGGGTTTGTCCGCGAAATCAGACGAAACGGTGCTGGGGCATGTTCCAGCTGAATTCCAGTTGCTTCAGCCGCTAACTGAAGGTTCGTCTCCGGAGCTGCCGCCCGCTCTCCTCCCGGAAAAGTAGTCTCCTTGCAGCGGGGGAGTGAAGCGGAGGGAACATATAACCTAACGTCAGGTGAAACACTACCGCATTTGTCCACAGGGACCGCCAAAATCAACACAAAATGAAAAGTTCTAGAGCTGCTTTAAGTAACATTTTGAATTCAGGACTTTTACTTGTATGAGTATGTTATGTGTGCTTTCTGTCACTGTTGCCCTGCAACGCCTGATCACTTATTTTGAAAGTGCTATGCCAAAGAGTTTTGGACTGAACTACAGGATTTCCTGCGCACAAAAACAACCTTAAATTTCAAACTAAAATTAGATTCTCTTCTATTTTCATGATCATACAATACAATTAAATATCAACTCGTATCTACTTGAAACATTATTTTAGCTGTAAAACTTAATGATCAGCAAGAAAACCGTTATTTGTTTCAAGTATTATTGGAAATATACTTTAGTGCTACTGATAAAAGCCACAACCAAAATGTGAAGGTAATTTTAATTTTTTTTGTTAACTATTAACCATGTTTGTATAATACCCCTGAACAATGTTGCAATGTAATTTTTTTTTATTTATGAATTTGAGATATTGTTTGCTTTTGCTTTTATTTGTGTATTTATGTTTGTATACCTGTGTATATATACTGTAGGTTAAGTCTGCGTTTTGTGGTGTTTCTTGTTTTGGATTGCATTTTTCTTTACTTTAAATGTCCCATATGACATTAGAAATCTAGAAGTGCCACTCAAGTGCAGCAACTCTTTGCTCCAGCAGCTCATCCTCCTCCTCCTCATCCTCCTCTTACATACAATATGTGCCTGTAAGTGCGCTTTAGACAAGAAAGCTAGTACTGACGTCACGTTAAAAGGTAAATGGGCGAGCCTTATGTGAGCATTATGTGGGTGAGTGGGCAGCAGCACTGAAGACAAAGTGCTTTTCTTTATCACTGCTAAACTTATAACCTCTACATCACGACAGCCATGAGTGTGTGTGTGTGTGTGTGTGTGTGTGTGTGTGCAACCATCAGGGACCATGAAGGCCAGGATAAAAGGCTTCCTCTTTTTCAACTAAAATTTTTGAAATATCATGACCAGTTGAAGTAGGAACTGTTTCTTCTAAGGCTGAGTGTGTAATATAAATGGATTGGAAAAGTCTTTTATTTTTTAGACAAATGTAGTGTCTTTTTATGTTTGCAAACCAGCTTGCCTCAAATTGCCCCTTGTGGGATGAATAAAATATCTTTGAACTTGAAAAATTGTACGTGCAAAAGATAAATCAATTAACTAGACTACACTGTACATTTAAAAGAATAATTTGACATTTGGGAAATAGGCAACCTCATTTTCTGGCGAAGAGAAAATAGCTACCCTCTTACCTGTTTGTTAAATATGAAGCTAAAGCTAGTAGTCGGTTAGCTTAGCATAGCAAAGAGACTGGAAATAAAGGGAAACAGCTTACCTGGCTCTGTCAAACTTAAACAAAATCGTCCTCCTAGCACCTGTAAAGATCACTAAATAAAACAATATATCTACTTTGTCTAATCCGTGCAAAAACCGAGGTGTAAAAACGACAATTCGCCATTTTATGGAGGATATGGGTTTGACTATTTCTTGGCGCTGAGCCGTTGCCAGGCAACCAGCGGAGTATCCAGGAAGTTACTGGTCGCAGCAAAGAAATAACTGCACACAACACCCCGTAAAACGGTGAATTTACGGTTTTACACTTCGGTTTTTGTACAGATTAAACAGACATGATATAACGTGCTAATTGGAGAGCTTTAGAAGTGCTGGTAGGTGGATTTTATTCGCATTTCACAGAGCCAGGCTAGCTGTTTTCCCGTTTCCAGTCTTTCTGCTATTGTTAAGCTAAGCTAACCACCTGAACAGATAATGATTTTGGTATCTTTTCCTTCTAGAAAGCAGTCGTGGGACTACTTTTCAAAACGCTTAAAGTAAATTAGGGCTGCAACTAACGATTATTTTCATTATCGATTAATCTGTCGATCATTTTCTCGATTAGTCGATTAGTTGTTTGGTCCATGAAATGGTGAAAAATGATGATCACTGTTTCCCAAAATCCAAGGTGACGTTCTCAAATGTCTTGTTTTGTCCACCACAACCCAAAGATATTCAGTTTACTGTCATGGAGGACTAAAGAAACCAGAAAATATTCACATTTGAGAAATCAGAGAATTTGGACACTTTTTCTTAATCGAGCATCAAAATAGTTGGCGATTAACTTAATAGTTGACAACTAATCGATTAATCGACTAATCGTTGCAGCTCTAAAGTAAAGTACAGAGTTGTTTAGTATCATTTTGTTTTAATTATAATTAATTGTAGTTTTGAAGTAGACAGAAATACCAAATGGCCTCATATTACTGTTGGCGTGCTGTTGACTAGACAAAAAGTCAGGGGTTAATCTCTTTGTTTACAAATAACCTAGTAATGAAACTCCACTGTGATTATGTGTCATTAATAAATATGGATGTATGAAAGAAAAGCAGACATAAACAAACACAGTGACATTCATATTGGGTTTTAACCGGTTTTAATTAACCCTGATTACAGCTTAATTACAAGTTTGGAAAAAAAAAAAAACACGAAAGAAGTGGAGAATTCAATGTTACATCATGGTATTAACTCTCATCTCTCCATCTGAGTGTTATGTAACTGCTCGGGGGAGACGAGGCGAAAGAAGAGAGACTGAAAGAGGGAGAAGATAGACCTTTACACAGTCAAACAATACACATCTTTTTTCTTCTTTTAAAATGATACAACCCCACCCCAACCCCACCCCACCCCCAAAAAACAAGAAAAAATATACAAGAGCAAGAGAGAGAAAAAAGTAACATTATAAAATAAAAATTACAATACATGACAAAAAAGATAAAATCACTCCCCCTCTGCCCCTAAATAAAATCCTCCGCCACTGCCCTTCCCTCTCAGTCCCCAATGTTATTCCTCTGTCAGCATCAAAATTAATATTACACATTTTAGTTATATTACATTTGTAAAAACTAAAGACAAGAAAAGGGTCTCTGGTTTGGGGGCTTGAAAGTTTAAAACAGGGAATGGAGTTTGAGGGGTGGGGCGGGGGTCCACATCATCCAAAGTGATGTACACAACATAAAAAGCAACAGCTAACAGAGCCATGGAATAATAATAATGCCAGGTGGAGAGGTAAATAACCCAATGAGAACAATAATAACAACAACAATAATCAATAGCAATATCGACATCAGAAAAATAAACTGAGAGACTTTTATTCTTTTGATAGAGAAATGTAATCTTTGTGCTGTTTGTCTACCGTTCTTTGACTGTAGAGGCCTGAAACAGAATGAGAGAGAGCCTGTGTTACAATCAGAGTCCAATCAATCTTTCTACCCTGCAATATCATGACCGAGTCAGATCACGCCGCAGTTGTACAGGAAGTCAGACAACGCCTGAAACAGAGCGAGGAAAAATGAAACGGAAAGAAGAGAGAAAGAGTGCAGAGCAGGTAAGACTGATGCCTCATCTGTTGCTGAGATATGACAAGTAGTAATAAGGCAGCTGTCAGTTCAAATACAGACACAGGACTTGGTGGGGGTGTGTGTGTGTGTGTGTGTGTGTGTGTGTGTGTGTGTGTGTGAGAGAGAGAGTGTGTGTGTGCATGTTGTGACATGCTCCAGTCCAGACCACGGGGGTCTGATGAGGAAATTCAATCAGCTCAGCTACACAGACCGCCTGGAGGCCATCTATCTCACAGTTCGCTGCTATAGATCCGTCTTGTCGCTGGCCAGGCGGGGACAGGCCGCTGGTCAACACGGCTCAGTTAACCAATCAGGCGCCTGGATGACCTGGCCGCAGAGACGAACAGCTCCGGGATGTTAAAACATAATCACAAATGTAATCGTTTGCGTATGTGTGAATGTGCATAGTTTGAGGAGAGGGCCTTTCGGGACAGGGCCTCACATGTCAGACTTTTCCAGGCTATCTTACAGTAATGATTAACCCCTTAACCCCCTCTCTCTCTCCCTTGCCCTGAGCCAGAGCTGCTGTGAACTTTAGAGCATTATGCTAACTGGCCTAAGAGAAAAAACAGGATTACTACTTCACTAATAACCCATGAGCTAACTCTGAGCACACATACACACACACAGAAGGTCTGGAGAGGTGGCCTGGGGCCAGGACAGCTAAGGCTAGGGAGAACCCCACTGAGCTGAGCTAGACTGTACAGACAGGAAAGAGTGCTGCGTGCTGAAAGGGCAAGCTACTGCAAATGAAGTGAACAGCAGAGTGAACCACACATCTGAATCATTAGCAGTCTGTTCGAGTCCTGTTTCCTTTTCTTCTTGCTGCTCTTGTTCTGGTAGACTGGCCTGTGCCGTTTTTCTCTGGCTCGTCTATGAAACAAATGTACAAGAAAAACCCAGACCCTGACCCCTCTTTATTCTGCCCACCCACCCTCCATACCATGTTGCCTAGTGAGTGAGCATGACACAACTTACTCACTCAAAATAATTCACTTACAAAAAATCCTGAATCAATCATATCATTAAAATGCTATGGTTCTTTTAAAATCTCACTTTTTTAATAATTTCATATAGAATATATAAAGATATAGTCTGTATGTGTGTTATTAGAGCTCAGTTTGCACTTTTATACATGCTATAAAAACAAGGCATAGAGAGGCAGTGTGTGTGTGTGTGTGTGTGTGTGTGTGTGTGTGTGTGTGTGTG
>NTHP01000040.1:769472-793721 GCA_003416845.1 Oplegnathus fasciatus
TGTGTGTGTGTGTGTGTGTGTGTGTGTGTGTGTGTGTGTAAGTTGAACACAAGAGTGCTTTGTGTAGAAGCCAGGTTTGACAAGTGTTTACTGTCTCAAAAAGGAAATAAAATGTGTTTGTGCAGGGATGTGGGCTGGGTTGGGGCTATGATAAGGCAAGGTGTCATATGCTTTGTGTAAGTGTGCGTGTTTGTGTGTGGGGGGGGGAGTGTATATATGTGTTTGTGTGTGAAGAGGAGGATCTGGTGAGGGTCCGATTAGGTCGGTCACATGCTCCGTGGGTGCGAATATGTACTCGAGCACACTCTGGTGTGTGTGCGTTCCACCCTCATAGAAGATAAAGGCCTCATTCAGTCAGGGACAATGACACACACACAGCGCTCATGTACGCTGAACACATACATGCTGCACATAGAGACAATGGAAAGACAATGCACACAAGCATACATTAAACACAAAGTCATACAGTGGTGCTGTCCCTGGGCGCTCCCGCTGCACTTTCTCTCTGGCCCTGGGTGTTTCCACACAATGTGCTGCTGTAGAGAGAGGCCTTCTGACCTACAAACAGGCCCAGCCAGCTAGGTGAGTAACACTCTGTGCATATGCAGCAGTATTTCCTGCAGCATGTTTTGTACATGTGGTCACTGAGGTTACTTCTAAACGCCCATCAGCACAGTTTTAGTGCAGCAGTTTAAAAAGTGGCTACTGTATTTCAGGGCTTTCCTTGGAAGAGGAATGGAAGAGTGGCTTTACACCATCACACTCTACCATAGTACCATCAATTAACATAAAAAAATAGGGCCCATCACAGTTAAACGAATGTTGGAAATGAAGCAAACACTGCAAACGTGTGCAAGCAAGCATGGGCATGTACAATGGTGCGTTTGTGTACGTGAATGTGCACATGTGCCGTGTTGTTAATCTTTGCCAGCTGTGCGTGGCAGTCCCCCTGACCTCTGACCGCTGTGTTGGAGCCAGTGCGGGCTGCTGACTGGAGGACAGGGGGGCCTGGAGGTCTCTAGGAGCTGGGACCTCTTAGCATGATTACACTCATTAAGCCAGCACTCTGCAATGACTGATTGGCAACAGGCTTCATTTCCCTTACTCTCCTTTGTGGATCAGTACAAGTCTTATTTATGAGAACGAGATGGCGGTGCAGGGAATCAGGCGGGGTGAAGGCTTGGCCTTTTTATTAGTGGACAGGTTTACTTCCTCGTCCTACCAAATGACCCCTCATGATGAAAATGCAGCCAAGGGTTAAAGATTGAGTCCTTCCTTTCATTCATTACCTAAAATGTCAGATAGCACTGACCTCAAAGGTTGAGGAATATCCAAGCACAATGCGAGTATGAGTTGAAAGGAGCTGAATTCATGAAGGATCTGGTCTTGGTTTGGAACAACAAATTTATTCATTTATAAATTAAAAAACAAGACTATGAAATGACAGTCTAACCGTCCACATGCACACATACGCGCACACACTTGCACATAAAAGCACATAAAAACACACACACACACAGTGCGAGTGTAATCCTCTCAACAGGAGTGGGAATTTCACAGCGGCCGTGGGAGCGGGAGACCAAGATGACGCATGGACTGAGGCTGTGTCCCCTCGACGGAAAGCCAACACATACGCACATGTCCACACACACACAATACAGCAGTCCTGATTAAGGGAGTTTCCAGCATGTGCAAGGCAGACAGGAAAGAATAAGATCATTGAGGTAAAAATAATAATTACAAAAGGCTAAGTGATAAAAAGAACACTTCAAAACAGGCGTTCCCTTTCAAGTATGTGAGCATGTGTGTGTATGCTAATTGCCACATGCCGACTGCGGTCTCCATTATTAGCAGACTCCAGGTTTTCTCCATATGAAGGGCACATGGGGGCCTCCTCTCCAGCAGTTTGCTCCATATGGGGACTGTTACCATGCACATGTGTGTTTGTGTGTCTCCTTTATAACTTCATTAATCTTTAGTGCCATTAATCCTCTTGCCACATTACTATTGATGTGCGTCTTGAGAGGCTTCATTTCCAGTGTCTCTTGCGGTGAAGGACAGCTCTGGTGTCAAATCAGGTGACAACATGGACGTGGGCGTGTGCGTGTTGTTTTGTTGACTGTCCTTCTCACTCTAAGCCTGAGGTGACTCAGCTCAATTTATAGGCACAGAGGGAGACAACCTGGCCCGTAGGATGAGGACACAAGAGTGCCAGAGGGGAAACTCCTGTGTAGAAAACTTGCTGATAATCAGCCTCTGAGGCCGGTCCATCAGAGGGCACTAAGACCCGCTATATATAAGCACTTATTGCAGCCTAAGCTCCAAATCTGTTACAGCTCTAGAGGATGGACAAGCTATAAATACACAGCCTGACCACAAGTATCCCCATCCATATTTGTTTTCTCTCTAATTCAGGAACTCTAAATCCAGACTCCAAGTGTGTGTGTGTCTGTGAGTGTGTATAACACATGTAAGCACGCATTAGTAGCCCATGTTAATTTCCTCTGTCCCCACAGTATCCAATCTGTAACAGACGTTATCTTAATCTCACCAGTGTAAATGAGCGTACATAAGCCTAGCCCTCCCATCCTAAATTAAGCAATTCAATGCATTTCCCTCCTTTAACGGCCTATGTGGCTTTGTTTAAAGTGCTTAGCCTAATCTTGGCCGCGTTTGGCTGTAAAACAACAAGAAGGGGACACACGACACAGATGCTGTGCTTACTACAACTGGTATCAGCTGAGAAGAGTTTCCCAGGGATGTCTGCAATACTGAAGTCTAATGTGTTGAGAGGTCATTGTGTTATAGTATGTATCACAAAATTGACTACGTGTATCTTCTTTCTATAATTAAACAATATTGCGACCTAATGTCTCAAAAAAACTCAGAAGCATTTGTTATGTAGCTCAGATTTAATCTCTTTTATGGAACTTTTTCCCCTTGTAGTACCTCAACTATTGTGTTGGTCTTGAAGCAATTTGCTTTATTGACATGTCAGTCCAATTTCATTTACCTCATACTTAGCAAACCCGATCTAAGGTCAGCAAAGCAGATCCAGCCAGAGAAAAACTCAACCAAACATCAGTTTAAAATATACTGCAAAATTACTCTTCACAATAAGTGAGTGATAAGCAGCGTGTGAAGCAAAAATAGCCACAGAAGTCCAAATCAGATAATGATTAATCATAATGTAGTTTGTATCAAAGTACCTGACTAATGGCGTTATGGACATCCATGGGCATGTCCATCCTTCCAGCACAAATGATGAGCAGAAAACGTTGCCATGATGTTGCATAAGTCACATTATCATGTGATATTTATACTTGAACTTGAAGCTGGGGTCACAACCAAAACTTTTCCAAGTCACTGTCGTAACACGCTAATGGGCTTGGCTGAGCGGGCTGGTCCATGGACATAACCTTAACCAAAAGGTGTAAAGGTGTGACCGGCCAAATGGGTCAGTGTTGTAACTCTACTTGTCCAGGTCAATACTGTGCGAAGGCATGTGGCCAAGGTCACTCTTGCGACAGTATTATAGAGGTTAAGTGCTACTAGTGCCCAGGCAGGCATGACTAATGGAATCTCTGTGTGAAACAGAGTCAGAGAGTCAAAGCTATCGGGGTCTGAATGAAAAACGTCCAGCAGGTCACTGCTGCAACTGGAATCAACTGCCAGGGTCACAGATGGTTTTCTCAATTTGGATTACAGAATGTAATTCTTTACAATAAAGGTGCCCTCAGTGGTGTCTGTGTGTGTTTAAGAACTATAACCTCAAACTAAACATTTGCACCAGTGCTAGTTCATCTACATGTGCAAAACAACCTCTCTGGTCACTCGACGTGTGTGCACACATCCTTTTTGCACATGGAAACCACATTGCCACTGGGAAGGAGATTGTAGTGTGCTTGGCCTCATGATAAAGTATTTTAAAGAGGAGTTCATGACCACAGGCGAGGGTTGGAGCATAGATAGACTGGTAAACAGCTGCCTCTTCACCACAACAGTGCAGCAAAAAGATTGCTGCCGCTGCGCCAGACAAATCTCATTCACCTCCTGCGTCATGCCACTGCAGAGCCTTTTCACTACTTCAGAGACCTCCATCAAAAAGACAGGTGAGTTAGGGCACCTTGGTGGACTAGGGGTTGGGGCACCGACTATGGGCTGGGTGTCCCTGGATCGTGCAGCCGTATGAAGACCTTTGCCGCTTGTCATTCCCTATCACTTACTCCCCTTATTTCCTCTCATCTCTATACTGTTGACCATCTAATAAAAGGCATAAAACGCCCCAAAAAGGAGCAGGAGTTCCTCAAAGTGTTCCTTCCACCACCCGACAATATCCCTAGTGGAGGTCAGCAGTTCTCCTGAAACAGCCTGGGAAAGGTGCCACTGCCTGTCCTTCTTGTATCGGGAAAAGGACAAATTTCAGCCCCTGTCCATCAGTTGAAATCCAGAGATGGTAAGATGGGTAACATTCCCCTCCAAAAAGACAACAGCTTATGTCCTAAGAGAGACCAGGTCTGACAGATTACTGCAAGCTAACTCATCAGACCTGGTTTCAGAGGGGGCTCCAAGCTGTTTTCCTAACCTGTGTGAGCTTCCTAAAGAAACTGATACATAAAGGTCTTTGAATCACTCTTGGTCTGGCCCTTAACCAGTCAGTGATTTTGAATTCATATAACATATTTTCTTATATCATAGTTAATTTTCTTCCTCCTACCATTCCTCTATTCAAAGTGCAGTGTGGATTTATATTAGCGCTCTGGCTATTCTAAATAGACAATAGTGATTTGTGTAATTTGATTGCAAGGTGTCAGTAAATTAGTCATTCAACTGGGGCATGTGGGCTCTTTAAATGTTTGCATATGGTAAATGTTTATGTGAATATGCCGCCCTGTAAGTTCCACAGATCCTTATCATAATTCATGATTACTGCGGCAAAATTAGGCTTTTCAGAAAACAGCTCATCTGGCGTGTTTGCTGGTTGCCGCAGAAGAGAAGTTAAAGGTCAGGAATAGGAGCAAATAACTATGAATGAATACACACTCCCACATACAGATACACAATGAAACATATTCACAAAGCTTCTCTGTCGTCATACCTCAGTGCCCTGCTCAGCTTGTCATAGTTCATTTGGGGTTTACACTTCCTGGCCCCCCACAGCCGGGCCACCTCATCAGGGTCCTTGATGACAAACTCGCCGTAGTCCCCCTGCCAGGCGATGACATCGTGATACTCTTCTTTCCTGAGCAGCTCCAGGATGAAGTGCCACAGCTGGATCTGCCTGGACCCGGGGCTCGACTCAGGCTTATAAGCCCAGTCTGGGAAGGCGAACCCTGTAATAGAGAGATAAAGAGAATGGAGGGTTAGTGTGAATCAACAGAAAAAAAACATCTTTTTTTTATGATAAAACTGCATCTAATATCGAACAACAGAGGGACATATAACTCAAATGAACCGTGACAAATCTTGTTTGGTTCTGTACAGAAATCCAGACTATTAAACTGCTTTAAAGCAAAATAGAAGACCAAGATGTGATTACAATTAGGAGTCAGCAGTCGTAGCTGTTTCAGGTGAGTTGAGTCTGTTCTACAACAGAAAAGAGGATTATAGGTGTCCAGCCAAGTATAGATCACATACAACAGAGCAGCTTAGTCAAGCACAGACTGGAGTGTCCTCATTCATATTTCACATCGCACATAGCTGTCTTCACTACTCCCAAGTCTACTGTGCATTTTTTTCCTTTCACTCGCCAGTCAATCTTTGAACAATGTTTGTGGGCTATTCTCCAGCAATTTCACTCTACTGGACAGTTTGACACAGTGGAGAGCAAGAGGAAGGCCAGGAAAAAGTAAAAGGCAATAGATCTCACAAACAATGGTATGAGAAGCAACATAACATCTCTTAACCTGATGCCCCTACAGCTTTGATTGGCTTGACCTTAAATGACCGTCTAAGAGTATATAATCCGTGTTAAGTTGGTTCAATTTGAAAATGTATCTTTTTCTCTGCGTTTCCTCTGTCTAGACTAAAACGGAGCATATAAAGAGTGTATAAATCTTACAACACTGGTTTGGTGTTTCAGTGTGTACGGGGTAAATCGAGCATTTCCAAAATGATGATATAAGCCAGCCCAGTGAGGGTCGGGCCCACAGCCCCCGACGTAAGTTAAGAAGACAACCTTTGGTCGCCTCTAACATTCTCTGTGATTGTTCATTTTAAAGTGTCAAAGTGGCCAAACACACAGCCAAGCTGCTGTCATTATCCTGGATTCACGTTGACTTTCACAGATGACGTCTCGATTATAAAATAATGATTTTATCACTGCAGCACACTAGGTCGGGAATGACTGCTGGTTGACAGGTAGTAGTTATGGGTCATGATAAAATAACTAACTATTTCATACTACTAAAGCACAGCATAGGTGAGCACAGAGAGCAGGAGGAGGCTGAACAGATGTGTAATGGGCCGGCACTCAGAGTAACTGAAAAGCAAAGTTAAGAAGGAAACTTTCTAATTTTTAAACGTTAATATATTTTGTTGTTCAGGTGTTTCACCGTGGACAGAGGTCTCTCCTAAAATGACCTAGAAATGATAGTGTAGTGTGGACGCAAATCGCTCTCAAACAAAAACAGCATATTAAAATTTAGATGGCTTCATGTAGACGCAGACTGAGGCTAAACCGCATTCCTCTACTGTCATGAGGTCACCGCCTCACCACAGCAGCTCTTCACAGGAAACGCACACGCACACTGAAACTACAATACTGAAAGTTGCAGTGTTAGTGGGCTTCATGGAACAGTTAGGCACATTAAAAAACCTTTCCACCTCTCCTCCACCTCTTTCCTCTCGTGCAGTCATTCTTTCCTACGACCGGAGGAAAACAACATGGCCAGTCATCTCTCCTGTCTATCCCTCCATCTCTCTCCGCCCGCTGCTCGAAGGAAACGCAGAGTAAGAGACACAGAATGAGACTGTGGGCGCGGGTATATGACTGTTTGTATGAGCATGTGTGCGCCCAAATGTACAAGTTTGAAAGAGTTTACGTGCCAGTGCGTGTGTTTGAAAATGTTTGTGCAAGTCTCCCACTAACATTCTGTTGCCTGGGTGGTCAAGAAAACTTGACACGACCGAGCAAAATAGACTATTACAGTGTAATATTCAGCCAGATATAGCCTGGACGGGATTTTATTTTATCAACAATCATCCTCCAAGCACTGATAAACAAGTGAGGAGGTGGAGATACCAGAGAAACAGCATCCAGCCTGCTTTTTGCAGGACATTTAATGCCTATCAGTCCAGCTGTTGTTATTTTATAATGTTTGGTGCAATGTTAAGCATCACATTACACTGAATATTCAGAAAAACTGTTGGATGTAATACAATAGCCCTTCAATAAAGGCTACTGTACAGTTTTTGTTGTGCCCCTTCTATAATTGTGTGTATGTTGACTCAACTCTATACTATGTTTTAAGGCTGTGGTGGTGTGTAATTGAACTACATTTAAAAGGTAGGTGTTTTTTTTCTTATTCTGTCCACCTGATTCGCTCTACATATATGGAGGAGAATTATTGGAAACACTGTAACATAATGCAGTCTAATAAAACAACATAAACTACACCGTCAAAAATAACCATAGAGGTACATCAGCACCTCTCTGACACGGTCAAAATTGATTAAAAGTTTTAGAAAAGCAGCATTTATTACAGGGCTATGGTTTTACAAGGGGCAGGGTTTTTTATTTTTCAACTAACATGGTTTATTTTATTATTACTTCCTACTTTGGGGAGGGCATGGAAAGACATATAAGGCTAGCATGAGGCTGGTGTTTGCAATGTGTTTAACTGCACCGCATGCAAATGGCAATAGAGGAAATGAGACAGGCTGGGCTGGAGATTGGGAAACAAATCATCAGCCCAAATCATCAGATTATGGATGTGCAGGCCTGTCAATGGATTTGCTGGACGACAGCCTGAGGCGGAGATAGATAGCCCTGATAATCTCTGCTGCACTATCCTGCTCCGACTATTTAGTCACTGTTGCATAACACTAGATAATGTTGATAGCACATCTGCCAGACATCTATGAATCGGTACATAAGTGTTGCTACTGGAGCCTTTCATCAAGATGAGTTAACAACTTTACTATTTTTTTACGCTATGTAAGAGAACTGCTAGAAGCAGGCACATTTTAGGTTTCCAGTGTTTCGTTAAAAATAGGCTGAAAGGAAAGTTATCTTCCCGTGTGTCTTCTTACTCATCAAACGTAGGCCACAAGCTATTCCTCACCACTGCTTCTTGGTGGTTTTCCTGCAATCACACTTGTGTATTTGCGGGGCACGGTCAATGAATCACTCAGTTGTCCCACCTACTCAGGAGTCATTTTGTAATTCAAAATAAAGATTTCTGAACATCAGTCAAACGCTGTACAAGATGCCTACACATTTTCCATCACCAAATTCCAGATAGGATTTTATCAGCGTTGAATAATATGCAGAGAGTAGGTGGCCAATGAGGGAATCAACAAACAGGCTGTGCAGGCGCAGATTACACAGATTATTGTTCTTTATAACATCACAATGTGTGAAATGACCATGGGTGTAAAAACTGCATAAAACGGTGCCGCCTGTGTCTGTAATTTCTCAGACTTTCCAGACTTGCATATGTAGGTAGAAGTTAGCATGAAAATGAAACAACACTTACTCACTGTCATTTTATTTCCTTTTTCTCTTCCCACCCTCCTCCTCCTCCTCCTCTCTCACTTTCTAGCATTCACACAAACACTTGTGGCATGATCAAACCCTGAGTGAGCTACAGTCACGGAGGAACACTTCAGGGGCAATCATAAACACGCTGGCCAGGCTGACACACACACACACACACACACACACACTCCTACTCCAGAGGACAGCACGTTCTCTCCAGACTTAGGAATCTGAGGTGTCAAGTCAAGGGGTGGCTGGTCAAATCCCCTATCTGGCTGAGATTAATAAATGAGTAGTGCTGACCATATCTTAACCACTGACCCTGAGGTGCTGCTGTTGAGCTGCTCCACTAAAGCTGCCCAGTGGCCACCAGCTGCTTGTACTGGGAGTTTTTGCTGGGTGTGTAACTGTCTGCATGTAAAGCAGGAGTAGCTAAAATATGAGCAAGCAAAGCTAATCAAACAGACACAAGATAAATATTAAAAGAAAAGAAAACACAGCTTTTGTGCCAAAGTGTGTGCATGTGCCAATGTGACTCAAGTGACTTTGTGTGCATGTGGACGTCTGTCAGGATGCATCTGTAATGATCTTTTCGACTTTGGCATGGACCACAGAGGTCACTATACATACACACACACATCATATTTCAGGTCCTTGACTGAAATGGATCCAATGTAAATACTTGGAGGACTGGCAGCCGGGCTGTGTGTGAATAAAGGCGAGAGGACATTCTTCTACCTGAAATGACTCATGATTCGCTGTCATCAGCAACAGCACATATCAAAGTGACCACGCAGATAAACAGAAGTACGAGTACAGTGCACAGGTGTATATGTGTGTACTGCAGATATACATGTCAGAGGGTACTTTGCATAATCAGTTTACCTGTCAAAACCTTTACATCAAAGAGCCCACATGATATGTGCTCTGTGCTGTTGCATAGTGTGTGTGTGTGTGTGGATGAGAGAGATGGTAGGGATTATGTTTAGAGGAATGCTGAGAGCAAGAACAGGTGTCTTTGTCCTTCTATCCACCCAGAGTCCAACCCAGGCTGAGCTGTCCTAACACACACACACACACACACACCTGTTTCATCAGGCTTGTACACCCGATAGGAGAATTTCAGCGGGGAATTTTTGGAATCTGTGTGTGTGTGTGTGAGCGTACGATCTGTGTGAAGTTGTGCGTCAGGATGAAGAAGAAAGAGAAAGAAGAGGAGCAGCGGGTAAGAGCCTGCAGAGCACGACCTACCCCCCACACCACACTTAACCTCTCTGACCTCGACTCTCCCTCTCTTTGGCTCCTATCCTCCCTCACCCCCCTCCATCCCAGGGGAGACACCAGATAGCCATTACAGCATGCATGCGCAAGCGTCAAACTCTCACACACACACATAGACAGTAGACAGACTCGGCATCAATAATGTAGAGACTGGTGTGGAGGGTTGACGAAAGGGGTGCGCCTAATCTCTGCCCTGGGACACTAGAGAGTGCAAGTGCGTCAAGAGGTGAGAGAGTGTGTGTGTGTGTGTGTGTTGTGAGTTGGGACAAGTGAGGGGCAGGTGGTAGAAAGTGATGCAAAGGGGACGAAGAGGAGGAGGATGAAGGGAGGGAGGGAGGGAATGCAAGAGGAGGGAGAGAGGGGGAGTTGGAGTGAAAGAGAAGAAGGCAAGACAAGATGGGGTGAGCACTAGGACGAGCGGAGAACAGAGAAAAGAAAGTAGGAGAAAAAGAGAAGGGGGAGGGAGGTCAGGGGAAACAAAAGTGGGAAGAGAGAGAAAGAGAGACAATAGCAAGAGTGGGAGAGGAGAGAGGGGGTGGATGGAGGGAAGGAAGGAGGAGGAGGAGGGGGGTTAAGGGAGGGATGAGATCATAGCTCGTCTGGTAGTCTGTTGTCATCCAGATCAGATTGCTTATCCCCCTCCTCCTCCTCCTTCCCTCCATCCCCTCCTCCTCCTCCTCCTCTCTGGGAGTGCGGATGCCTCTTTTCCTCTGTGTGATCTTGGTGGCAGGCCCCTAGCAGACTTCTAACACTGCTGCTATTCCAGCTATGTGCGCGCCGCTCACCAGTCCAACAATGACCGCCACTCTCTCTCTCTCACACCGCGAGAGCAGCGAGGGGGGCTGAGGAGATGAAAGCAACTGAGTGAGAAAAGAGTGAAAGAGAAAGGAAGGGAAGAGAAAGACAAGATGACAAAAGACTTGAGAAGACGAAGAGACCCGGTGCTGAGTTGTGAAGAAGAGTGTTAAGGCTCGGTAAAGGGCAACTTCTTGGTCAACTTCAATCGTAATAATGTTGCCCTGAGATGGTCTGTGTGCCCGCTTGGCACAGTTACGCATGAGTTCTTGTCCTATTTCTTGGAGTTCATAATTCATTTGATCTGTCGTTGCACTTTATATCATCCTTTATTTTTGTCTTCTCTGTCTTGTGTTCTCTCAAAAGCCCTTCTGACAACACTGCTTGTGAGAATCATGAACACAACTTGAAACATAGAGCGGAAATGATAATTAATTAGTCAATTAGGCAATTAGCAATTAGCAATTAGCCAAACATTCTCCGGCTCCAGCTTCTTAAATGCGATGAGTTGCTGCTTTTCATTGACATATATGACCCCGTGGAGTTTTTTTTTTGCTTGGATAAAACAAGGAATTTGAAGACGCCATCTTGGGGTCTAGGAAATTATAATGGACATTTTCACTATTTTCTGACATTTTATAGACAAAATGCTTACTCGGTTCATTGAGTCAATTATTAGTGAATTAATCGGTAATGAAAATAATTGTTAGTTGCAGGTCTAAAACAAATTTGCAACTACACAGCTTCAAAATTGTGACTGGCTGGATCACCGACCTGGGACTGAAGTGGCGAGGAGGGCGAGAGCTGATGGGAAGGAGGCTGAGACAGACGGGCAGTCAGACAAAGTAGTAGAGTGAGAAAAGAGATGAGGAGGAGAGATTCCCAGAGCTGCGAGTCTTGCTCAGCAGCAAATCAACTGACAGGCCTGTGCCAAACCAACAGTGGAGTTGCAGACTCAAGGTTTTTACACAGGACCAGGGCCTCTGAACAGCCATTAGCTGCAGTTGGCTAGCACCGTACTACTTTAACCCAACTCAGCTTTAGCGTGGATATGGGAAACGACCATTGCAAGTGTGTGTGTGTGTGTGAGGGGGGTGAGGTCACTGTCAGCTCAGAGAGTCTGTAAAAGCACTAAAAATTGAGAGACAGTCAGCATTTGCCTATAGCACATTCATTCACAAGTATACACAGCCTTGTCTTTGTCACAGCTGCTCGGATAAGTGAAACTGCCTGAAGCGCCGAGCTTGGGGAACAGAGAGGACAGAAACACAAGACCAGGAGGTGGAGGGGAGGGGATGGAGGGATAATAAAAGACTTGGAGGGTGAGACAGAGAAAGTAAGAGTGAAAGGAGGCAGAGAAAGAGGAGGGTGGGCTCCGCAGGAGCAGGAGGAGGAGGGTAATCAGAACCCATACGCCTGAATCCCAAAGTGTCTGGACTCTTCCCACCAAGTCCATTAAAAATTCATTAGGCCAATACTCGAGGAAGACTAGAGAGTGAGACACAGAGCGAGAAAGACAGGGACACAGGAAAGTGACAGAAAGCCCAAAAAGTTTGGGATATGACAAACATCTTGATGGGAAAAGTGAATCATTTGGAAGGGAACTTTGAACTCAAAATGTATTTATTAAAATGCAATTTTCTGGAAGAAAATATGAAAAATGTTTTTCGTGCTTGTTAGGTATTTTTGACATTATTATAAGATGCAATGTAAAAATGACACAATCAGCTAAATGTCTAGTATCTGTTGTAAGAGAGATACAAGTAGAGCCGCAACTAACAATGATTTTCCATTATGAATTAACCTGCTGATTATTTTCTCAATTAACAGATTTATTGTCTGGTCTATAAAATGTATAAAATTGACACAGAACTAAAGATGATGTCTTCAGATTGCTTGTTTTGTCTGACCAACAGTCCAACACCCCAAAATATTCAACTTACTATCATAGCAAACTAAGAAAACAAGCAAATATTGAAATTTGTCAGACCGTAAGCAGGGAATTTTGTTTTGAAAAAAATTAAATTCACAATTTATTGCTCATCAAAAAAGTTGCATATATATTTTCTGTTGATCCACTTGTTTCAGTTCAAACTACAAGCAGCAGCCTTTGGTTTCACATTTTTGCAGTGAACTGTTTGACTAAAAACTGCATCTTCTAACTAAAAAAGCAAGGGAGAGAAAAATGTTTCTGCATGTGGCTGCATGTTTCTTTGCAGCTCTTGTCTATTCAAGACAAAGTGGTGGAATCAGATGTTTAAAGCTGCCGCCAGTGGAAATGTCTATCAGAGATGCAGATAAGAAGAATAACTGTTGACTGTTCTTCTTAGCTTCTGCAGAACTTGAGTTAGATGATGAGAAACAAGTAGGCAGGTTGTTTGATTAATCACACAGGCTTGTGATCATTGTGGTTTTATAGAGTAGATTTTACTGGCTTGGAAACAATCTTCCAGAGAAATGTGGGTTGTTGTGAATAATCCAGATGGAGAATAATTTCCCTTGGAGCAGTCGTTCTCGTTGGAGGCCCTTGATGAGCCAAGAACATCCATGCCCCCTGCTTCACCTGAGTGCCAGGAGGGGTTAAACAAACATCACACACAAAAACATGTAAGCCTGGCAGGCTGCTCAACTATTCTTAGAGGTCACCACAGTCTACATTTTCTATAGGCTCTCACTCACTGCCATGTAGCTGCAGAAGAGAGAAAAAGAGAAAGGGAGAGAAAGAGCAAGAGAGAAGAGAGTGCTTTGTGGCCTTAGAGAGGCCAAAAATAGCGCCACACACACTTACACACACTGAGGTTATTGTTCAACAGTGGGAGAGCAAGAGAGAGAGAGAGGGCAAGAGAGAACACACAACATGGATGGGGAGAAGAGGGAAAGTACAGAAGTGCTGAAGGAGGAAGAGGAGGCAGCGATGAGGGAACAAGTGGGACAGAGAATGAGAAGGACATGACGTAAGATGAACGATTTAGTCTCTCTGCCTCTCCCGACTAGCTGCTACAACTCTAGCAAACAGACAGACGTCTTTTCCAGGAAACTGTAGGGGAGGAGCAAGAAAGGGGGGGGGGGCACGTCCACAGGGATCCTCTCTTCCAGAACGAGCTCCTCTCCTGCAGCCCTCCACATCTAGTTCACATGCTCGATTGCTAGACTGTAAACGGCTTGTTAAGTCACAACATGGTTCAAATATCCATTAGCTGAGGAAAGGCTTTGAAGTGTGTGTTTCAGGGTTGACTTTGAAAGCCTACTTGTGGTTTATCAACTGACTAAGCACTTTATTAAAAGACAAATTGATATCTCCGACATTATCCTTCAAGCTATCGTTTTGCATATTTTAGCCAATGAACTACAAATTACTTTACACTGCTGCCACCACTAAACCATAAGTTTTTATTTTGATTTCTAATCTTCCACACAGCCTTTTATTTGAGTACATTATGAAAATCAACTTGCAGAGATCTAAAACTTTTTAGAGATAGTTAATCAAACACAGTGAACATTAGGTGACATGAGCTCTCTGTCAAAGACATATTAGCAAAGTATGTAAAGTGTTTTATTGCTAAGTTTGACAAAACTAAACACAACTTTGACAGGACAAGAAGGAAGTTCTGAGTACATTTTCAAACAGCAGTCAAATAAAAAAACGCCTCTGCCTGCCTGAAAGGTGGGAAATCAATAAAAGCTTGTTGTTCAAAAATGACTGCCAAAAGGTAATGTAAAATATACCTGTTTTGCAGTTAAGAGACTAAAATGTGCAGAACAACCAGGGTCTATTAAGACTGAGAACAGAAAGGAAGAAAAACAAATTTAACTGATTAACCACTAGGTAAAACTAACTCAATGAATATTTGATCACCTAAGAGGGGTCGCCTGGTTTCCAAAGAGGCTGAGCCCGTTGGTGAGAGCTTGATTTTAGGCAATGAGTGGTCTACTATGTAACCACATGGGACAACTAAACACACTACACAGCCCATGTAACTAGCAACGCGTACACACAACAGGCGGTTCTTCACCTGGGAGCTCCAAGAAAAGGCACAAACACACAAACACACACCTATCCAGCTTTTTCACACGGGAACTGGAAGACTAAAAGACTAAAAGAGTCACTGGCAGCCACAAATGCATGTAGGACGAACACCATGTGAACAAAAACACAAAGCACTGTCCACGCACAAACGCACACAAAAGCCCTGAGGCACTGCACCTGATGCGCTCTCAGGTGGGCCAGACAACTGGACTTCACTCTGTGTAATCACGCTCATAAACAAGCCTGGTAGGAGAGTATATATTTGTGTGTGTGTGTGTGTGTGTGTGTGTGTGTGTGTGTGTGCGCGCGCTCCCCTGAGTGTGTTAAGAACAGCAGAATAATATTGTGTCAGCGAGAGAAGAGTACTGTTGCTCTCAGGGCGCTGTTAGGTATATTTACTCTCACCAAAGTGACGCACTGCTCCCAGGACATTAACCTCTCTCCTCAGACCTACAGACACACACACTGTTTCTACATGCTGCAGCCACTCAGGCCAACGTGCAAAGGACCAAGATCAAAACTTGCACCTACAAGTATAGACTAGAAACTACAATGGCAGATCCAGATTTAACAGCGTGACACCCTGATACACACAAAGATAGTCTCATACGTAGTTCAATAATTAGTATAATTTTCTCTGTATTAAATAACAGTGGTATTATATACACTGGGTAGTTTTAGCTTGTCAAAGATATGCTTGAACTATGCTTGCAATCCTTGTGAAGCATGATGTGCTTAAATAGTTGGCAGGAAAACTCTTCTTCTCTGGCGATAACCTTTCCTTTACCTAAACTGTGTGCTGAGTGCTGACCTGAAACCATTGCTCTCTTTTGCCCAATTTTAAGATCTAAAACCAGTCCCGTCACTGCATGGAAGTCATTACGATAGATAAGACAATATAATATATAAGTTATAAAGAAACTGAATATTTCAAACTGACATTGATGCTGCAACTGTAAAGTCCATCTGCAACATCTAGCCAAAACAATCCGCTTAATCAGTATTAGGGAAGATGCCAATCTGGCGGATCAGGTCAGCGCATCCCTAGTTTTAGACAGTTACTACAACTTTCTTATGTGTCTTTTCACTTTCAACACAAGCTTTCACTTCTTTTGCTGTAATATCTATGATGAAATGTCTAAAGCTGCAACGACTAGACGTTTTGAGTCATTTTTTAAGAAAAAGTGTCAGAATTCTCTGATTTCAGCTTCTCAAACGTGAATATTTCCTGGTTTCTTTAGTCCTGACAGTAAACTGAATATCTTTGGGTTGTGGACAAAACAAGACATTTGAGGACGTCACCTTGGGCTTTGGGAAACAGTGATCAACATTTTTCACCACTTTCTGACCAAACAACTAATCGATTAATCGAGAAAATGATCGGCAGATTAATCGATGATGAAAATAATCTTAAATTACAGGCCTAAAAATGTCTACAGTGTACTTTTTTATTGTGGTGTGAGAAGAATTGAAATCTGGCACTGCAAACACCTTTACATTAAAATGTATAAATGGCTTCAAACCGTTAGGGAAGTGGCTCTCTCACGTAATTTTCTGATATTCGCTGATAATTTCCTTCAAAGTTACTTTTAGGGAAAAGCTGTTAAGGCCTAACACGACCATGTTACAGGCCACAGGCGCCTCTCTTCTCTTTCACTCTGTCGCCCCACCTCACAGGCTGGTGTTAATGTACTTCTCCAGCCAACAGCTTGGCAGAGAGCTGCCAGCTGACACTTCACCTCTGGTTCAACAACACACTGCCTACACCCACTACTGCCTGTAAGAGTGCGCACCTCTGTGTGTAGGAGCGCACAGGGACGTTAGACATTATCTCAATATCTATATGATGTGTATAGTCTAGATTTTAATCAAAGCAGAAGCCAAGCTCATCGTTTAGAGCTGAAACAATCAGTCCTTCAAGCAATTGGTCAATTGACCGAATATTAATTACTTTTAATAATTCTTCTAATATTTGCTTTTTTGTTATATATGACTGAAAATTTAATATCTTTGGGTTTTGGACTGCTGGATAAATACAGTTTACAAGACATGAAGGTTGCAACTCGGGAAATCATAATGGGCATATTTCACTATTCTCTGACATTAAATTGGAAAGATAATCGGGTGATTAATAAAATAAATAATTAGTGCCAAAGGTAATGTGAAATATATCTAATAGTTAGTGCAGCTCTATTATCTTTGTCCCACTTGGTCAATGTTATTAAAGTAATCTTAATAACAATATAATTCATTTAGAAATGAGAATGGGGAACTCATAAAATCTCAATATGTGAATTTTTGCCAACATCGTCCAGCCTTTGAGCAGGAATAGTACAGTGTGTCTGTGACCATGGGGCAGTGTGTGTGTGTGTGTGTGTGATCACCCACAATATGCAGTTGGACTGTCAGTGTGCATCTGTACAGTCAGTGGGTCAGAGGGTGACTTTGCCACACAGGAGTAAATTAGATATGTACGATCGAACCATATATCTGTCAGCTGTACTGTGTGAGTGTGTGTGTGTGTGTGTGTGTGTGTGTGTGTGTGTGTGTAAGAGATAGGTGGTACTTTTGGGAGGTGGTTTCCTGGAATGTGCCACTAGAGCGGGACAGGATGTTAGCAACTGTTATGCACCACAACAACAGATCTGTTTCCTGTGTGTGTATGTGTTTGTGTGTGTCCATGCATGTCATTTCTGATACACACTAAAATCTGGCTATAATCAAAACTCAGGCAAGTACTGAGAGAACATTAAAACATAGCTTGCTCGCTCTACCCAGAAATAATAATTATTTCTACCCAGAGATGATTGCTTTCATTGTAAAAGTACATTGGAGAAAACAGTGTTTCAAAGATCAAAAATATTACAACAACGGACCAGTGACGCACACTTGTTGCACTAGACGGTCTTTCAAACAAATGACCGTGCACTCAGATCATGTGCAACTACCGTCCTGTGTCTGGCTCTGTGTGTGTGTGTGTGTGTGTGTGTGTGTGTGTGTGTGTGTATATATATATATATATTCACAGACTCACTTAGGTGTGCGTGTGACAGCAGGTACTGTAGAGGAGCCAGAATTTCCAAACATAAATGACAGTAACACGCACACACAGAAAGACACACAGAACCAGAAAAACAAGTCCACAACAACAGCTACAGCCTAAAACACCCTGTGTGTGTATGTATTTATGTGTGTGAGTGTGTGTCAGTGCTGACTCAGTGTGTGAATGTGTTTGTAATTCAGCCTTCACAACGCAAACTCTCCTCCATTCTCTTGCCTCTCTCTCTCTCTCTCTCTCTCTCTTTCTCTCTCTCTCTCACACTGTATCCTAGCAACCAGACACTTAAGGCCTAAAAATAACCCCCCAGAAACGAACAGAACAAAAAAATAAAGCATAAACGGCAATTAATCCTTTCAAGCCTGGAACACGGACTCAAATAGACCAGGTATTAGAAAGGGAAGAGCAGGGCAGCAGCGAGCGAGATGGAGAGACACGGAGAGAAAGGAGTGGGAGGCTGAATCTGCCAGCAACAGGTAGTCGTCAGGAGACAGAGTTCTGCGCTACATGACAGTGTGTGTGTGTGTGTGTGTGTGTGTGTGCATAATGTGTGTGTTCATGAGCGTGTGTGTGCCCACTAGCCTTGGCTGGGAACAAGACAGAACTTTTCCACCCTCTCCAAAAGCAGGGGCTGCTCAAGGCAAACAAGGCTGCAGTGTAAACCAACCCAGCGGCCCTGCAACAAGCTGGCAACAAGGCCTTTGTTAAACAGAGTTTGAAGAGAATAACGCGCTGCACGTCAGACTCGGCAAGGCCCCTCTCTTTCTCTCTCTCTTTGACGGCGAGCGCTTTTATTGTGATTTTTTTTTCTTTCCCTCCTCTTCCCGCAACGTTATGAAATAAACAATGTTATGAAACAAAGTAAAAAAGACAACTGAGTCATGAACACACACGTACACAGAGGCCTGCTGTCTAGCGTCTGAAGCCGACACATTCCACAGTGGATTAACATTTTAGATGCGTGATGGCAAGTGAGAGACGAAGCAGCCAGACACCTGATCTTTACACCACGCGTCTAACAGTTCAGGAGGAGATGTTCTTTTTAAAATCAGATCAGGGCTGTGCGACGTGGACAAAAATATCATATCACAATTTTCTAAACTACCAAGATGTGACTGTATCTGATGGTTTCTAGCTTTTGAAATAAGTGCATTTAAGTTCGTCCTTGAAGTAAAACTGTTATCAGGGCTCTGATTTTCAAACCAGTTGGCAGAAAAATCCAAAAGTTAGCGAGAGATAAATCTCAGTCTCTAGACTACACATCCGGTTTTGATTTACAGTTTGTGTCAATACTAGGACTGCAACAAACGACAGTTTTCATTATGGATTGTTTTTTCGATTAATCAATCAGTTGTTTAGGCTGTAAAATGTCATAAAATAGTGAAAAAATGCCCTGCACAAGTTCTTGTAGGCCAAGATGGTGTCTTCAAACCAACCACTTTTTGTTTAAATAACAGTTTACATTGATATAAAAAAAAGTGAAAAACATTTGACAGCCTGTAACCAGAAAATTGTTGCAGATAAATACTTAAAGCACATTGGCATAATTTTCATTATTTTGTCCCTGACCTGGTTTAATATTAAGGTTTAGGATTTGTGTTGCATCTCCAAGTCATCCTTTCATCGTCAACATTTCATTCAATGAACAGTGAACTAGTAACTCTTGTCAAGCTAGGCTTAATAATTGGTGCATTACACTAATATATGACTATGAATGAGGCAGTATTCCAATCAGATTCCATTGGTCCTACTGTTCTGTCGTGATTTTTCAAAACGTTTGATGAAACAATTTTTTTTAAAGTGGGCTCTGAAGGACACCATATGCTCACATAAAAAGGTATTACGCTTGCTAAGGGCAAATGATGATCCAGGTCTCTGGTAAGGCAGTCCTTTCTGAAGGCTCAGTACGTTTCAAAGTGTAGTAGCCAGCCACTTACAATACCTTAGACAAAAAGCTCCAGCTTTGATTCAAATGCAAACACTGTATCAGACAGAATTGTGTCTAGGATTTTCACACCTTTTCAGGTGACAGGCAATGTCAGCTAGGTGGTAAACTTCAAGCCATTCAGTATTCAGTGAGCTTGGCGTAGACATTTTCTCTCATTTCCAGAAATAGCTACACTAGAATCAAGAACCTGAGCATTTATCCGCTCAACAGCGATTCGACGTTGCCATACAAGAGCAGCTATGACTTACCCAGTTCATTCTTTAGACATTGGGCATCACTATGCAGCTTTGTTGACCAACCAAAGCTTTTGAAATTATGTACCTTTTAAGTATTGGTTGGTTAGATAAATCTGTCTGCTGGTAGGAAAACTGCCAGTCAAGTAAAGTGGTGATCCACCACTTGCCCAGTGCATGTTGGGTTAGGCTGGGTTAGTGTAGTGTGAATAAGCTGAAGGCATCACTTTTATTTATAAAGACACTCTTGGGTTGCTACTACCATGTTTATGTAATCTCTTTTAACAAAAACTTTTATGCCTTTAGGACTTATTTTTATTTCCAATGTCCACAATGAATTGAGTAAAATAGCTTTAATGTGTGTTGCACCACAACATGATAATTTAAAATGACAAACATTGGTCTACCTATGAGGAGTGTTCAAACATGAGTACAATCATGAACCGTTACTGGGGATAGAACCATGCAATATTTTGAGTGCATTTATAATTGTTGTAGGAGATCAAATAGCCTGTTAACGACACTAAGCATGCGACCAATGACGTAGTCGGTCAATATTTTGCCTTTACATACAAACTCAGAGCACCAGCAGGCTTTCAGAATTCAAATTCCCTCTTTTAGTAGTGCAGCAAGCAGCTGGTGCTCTGCATCTAAAAATGCATTTTTATATCTGCAATGAATGTATTACTTTGTTCAGTCAATGACACATAATGTGGCCACGACTTCTGAATGAATGCAAACTGATGTATCTATTTAGACTGAAACGTGGTTCCTGATGATGATGTACTAACGGACCTCATACACAGAAAGCACAGTCAGATTCTTGTTAACCCCTGAGATAGGTTGTTACATGCTTAATGCTGCTGTCAATCAAGAAAAGCTAAAGGCAGGTCCCTAGACTCAATTTAATATTCTACTACCTGCCTATATTACATAGCAATTGTACATTAATATAATTTTCTGGAGATGCATGCCATGCTTCCTTTATTTCTTCAATTTTATTTTGAAAATGTGGGATCCATGTAACAACAAAACAGACAAAAGCGCTATATATGGCTTGAGTGTCATTTGTTCACATCCCCTGTCACACAGTTTACAGTTTAATACACCATTAATGCTTCTAGACATATTTGGCCTTTTCTATGCCACTAGAGCTTTCATTAGCTAACTATCTTCCACTATAATAAATGCCTACTTAAAGCTATGTTTGGCCCAAATGATTCCCTGGCACTCCTCTTATCTATGTATTCATTATATTTTACATGTTACTTGTTCAGCTGGTGCTACCTTTGAAATCCTGAACAGCCACGGGAAAAAACATCTTCACACTCATCTTCAAAAACTCAAAAGCTCAAATGGGAAGCCTGTGGATGTACAATGTGTGTGAGTGTGTGTCTCTTGTTATGAACTGTGTGCTGTTGTTCAGAGTGGTTGGCCCTGGGGAATCATGTTTTTCTCTGGTACTGCTCTGGTGCTGCTAACTGTGCTGATGATGGCTTGCATTCACAAGGTATTCACAGCGAGTAGTACGGTTCAAACATGCACACACAGTTACAGAGAGGCAACTATAGCGGAAAAGCTGCACAGATTTTCTACAAAACAAAAATGTACTCTGACAGTTGACCAAGTCAGCGTGCTCCCATCCAACAAATACACATGCACGCACACTCCCTTGTAGACTATGTGATCATCAGGGGAGAGATAAACCTTACTTAAGGGTAGAGCAGAGGGCTGGTGGCCTGGTATTCTAAACGGGCCCTTGGGTGATGAGTGAACAGGGGACATCGGCAGCTTGCCAACCAGCACTGTTGTCCTTAACACCTTCCTGCTGCTTGGGGTAGAGCAGCTTTGGAGCTGTGTACAACATCCAGCTTCCAAGTGCTAATAGATGGGTAATTACAAAAATGAAGGATGGGAAGTTTCACAGCAGCATTGCATCATGATAACAGTGAGAGAAACAGACTGATGCTAATAGGTCTGCTTTGCTGTTTACAACTGAAAGGCCAGGATGGAATTCAGTAAATCTCATTTTGATAAATAAAAAGATTCTGCTACACAGTTTACTGACATAATTTAACTTCACAAAGGTCCCAGAAAGGAGAGAGCTGACAAGCAATCAGCATCTTTGATTACCTCTGCTGCTCCTTAATGCATTTAATTTATTTCACACTGATCCACACACCCACAACAATACTAAACACAGGGTATTACACAGCAATACATGCACATTCAAAGTCTCAGGCGGCGGCAGACTTAGTGCCCTCAGCAGTTCCTGTGCGTCAGCAATGTGTGTGAATAGCACCAAAAATATACACTTCTTCGCTAAGTCCCATCAACCTATTCCTTCCTCCACTTCTAGTCTATTTCTCTATCAATCCTCCATCCAAACCCCCCCTCACCCCTCCTGTTTGTGCGTCCAACCCTGTGCGCTTTCCTGCCATTCTTCTATCAGCTAATTTTAGATGAAGGAAAAAGCTCTGTCCACATCTGCTAGTCATTCTTTAAGAGGTTCGTGTGTGTGTGTTTGGGATTGAGAGGAGAGAGAAAGGAAACTGGGAAAAGGTCAAAGGGAGAGAGAGGAAGAAAGGAGAAAGAGTGGAATGAGTGCTAAAAAGGAAATAAAAGGAAAGGTATAAAACAACCAGGCTAAAGACAGAGTCACTGTCACAACCAGAACAAATGTTCGTCATGACTAAAATACAATCATTTAGATTTAGAGTGTTTCCTCTGCATTTACTTGACAGTGGTGAACCACAAGAGCAACAAACTGCCATCACAAGTAAAGAGAATGCAAAATAAACTCAACATTATAATTTAGCTCAATTTGCCCCGAAAAGCACAGACAAATGTTAAGGCAGAGTGCCTGGAAACGGTGCTCTCTTTAATGATCATAAATCATCCAAATGGGAATAATTTGTAGTCTGAAACAAAAGACAGCGGGAGAATGCACAACCTGGTTTTGACATGCTGGACACAGGAGAAGTCAATGTGATTCACACAAAATAACTATTTTTTTGCAGCAGGATTATAGTATGCATCACATTCCTGTGTTGTTTTTAATGCTGCTTTAAAAATTTACTTCAGACGAGATGACACCAGTTACTGTCACCTCATAGAGTTACAAAAATAAGGTGTTTATTGAACTAAAATTGACTTAAAAGTGCATTTTTGACGAACAAACATAACCAATACTGAATTACCACCAACTACTTGCTTGCTGTGAAAGCTTGGTTCTTAGCCTTGGTAACTGGCTAATGTTCCCGGCACATAAAACCTGCAAGAGTGATGTTTGCAGTGGTGAGTCATTGAAAAGGCAACAACACATGCTGGCTGATTCAGTAAATTCGACATTCATCATGTTGTCATGTTGAGCACAGATTGTAAAAATATCAGGTTTACGTCTGCGGATGGCTACATGTGTCCGCTATAAAAAGGGGCCCCAACAAACACTCGTATTGTCTTGACTAGTAAGGTGTGACATGGTCGTCTTTCACCCCGAGTGGACAGAGCGAATGTCCAGAAAAACACACACATACGCATCCACACAGACGGGAAACTGGCAATCACCAGCGTGCGTCACAGTGGGCTGTGAGGGGGGACACAGAGGGCAGAGCACAGCGTGTTTATGTGTGTGTGTGTTTATCTCGTCGTAAACAGGGACAAGAGACACATGCCGTGTCACCGCCTGTCACCACTTTCTGTTCTCCCCCTTCACTTGGTTTCTCCCGTTTTCCCCCCATCAAGCCCCATTCCTGCGCCCTGCCCTCGTCTTGCGCCCCCTTCGCCTCCTCGTTGCCTCCTTCTCCTCCTCTAACCCTCACCCCACTTGGTCAGCTTGTTAAGCATGTCTCCTAAAGCTGATTAAGTAGCGTTGATCAGCCTTACGTAACATTCACCTCGCACAGACGTCGCTGCCAGCCAGCCAGCATGCCGTCTTTGTGCCTCTGTGTATGTGAGAGATTGAGAGAATTCAGGGAGGGAAATTTTGCTTCAATGGACATTGCTCTGCATGGCGCGCACACACACACACACACACACACACACACACACACACACACACCTGGGGAGACCATGATGATGTGCACATTCCACCATTGTGGCCAAATGTGCTCATGCCAATGAGACCCTGTGCTGACTTGGCTCTAATCCAAGAAGACATAGTGTTACCGTAATACATACACACACACACACACGTGTGTGTGTGTG
>NTHP01000040.1:799986-815174 GCA_003416845.1 Oplegnathus fasciatus
TGTGTGTGGAGGAGGATACGCTATATGATGTGCAGCACTGATGGCCGGCTTTGTCATTAAAGTTTAATCACTCTGCTTTCCTATAAATACCTTTCCAATGATCCAGTGCATTATTCAGTTTCTCTCAGGCCAGCACACACACACACACAGATACACAAACAGAGAAACACACAGACGCACACCTGGAGAGTCAAGGAAAAGCCAGCGCCCTGGAGGAAGGAAGTCTTATGAACATTTAAAAGGACGATGGCCAGTGGGTGAAAATAGAGTCAGATGTTTGTCCTGCTGTGAGTGCAATCCACCGCATTTTATTCTGCCCATGACCGCACATCTTGGAAAGAGCCCTTGGCGGTGTGTGTGTGTGTTTTTGTGTGAGTATGGACATATGTTCAAACTGCTACATGCACTGAGGCCAACTTGCACTTGATACCAGCTTGTGGTCTAGCCTGATTTTCAGCTCATATTTTGAGTTTTCAGGTCGACTGTGGGAAGTTAACACCAGCCACCACTTATTGCTGATACATGCTGACAGTGACTGACAGGTTTCTATACTATTTGAGCTATGTTAGCGGAAAAAACGTGCTCTATCTGGTCATCCAGTCATGCTGTCTGGTAAAACAGGGTGTCCAGTGAAAGAAAGAGAGACAGGGTAGGGTGACATGAAGCAGGAGAGAGGGGGAGAGAGGAGGAAAGAGGAGGAGGAGGCTAATGGAAGAGGAGCTGCCACTGGGGTATTAGTCCATGGATTGGTGACACAGAAATGATAGTGAGAGGGAGGAGAGGATGGTGGGATGGGAGGGTCAATCGATGCTTAAAAAGGTTTCACTCCCCTACAGGGACATGTGCATCTGTGTGTGCGCAAACACAACAGTCTGGTCCAAATGAAAACACTATCTCTCTCTCCTACACACACAACTTCATAGGCTCCATCCGGCTCAAAAGTATCGCTAAAGAGTAGCATCCTGCAGCAGGCCTGTGATTTCAGCAAGAGGTAGATTAGCAATCACTTGGTCTACTTTAGACTGAGACTGTGGGTTTGTGTTTCTAAATCTCGAGTATAAAAGACAGTGCTTATGTGTGGGGTTGTCCAGAAGGATGAAATTAAATCAAGCATCTGATAAAAAACAGAGGATGTCCTCTTTACACTTATCGCTTTCCCTCACACACACGCACAGTTTACTAGTGCTTACCCTGCTGGACAGAGTGCCATTTGGCTAGCAATTATGTGCCGTCTGTATGCACACACCTGCAAACAGTCAAGCTCTTATTTCAAACTATATGCCTGCGCTCAGATGAGGAAAGACCTGGTTTCCTTGCCATTAAGGTAGTGTTCATTAAAATTCAAAGTGTATACGTTTACAATGCCTAAATGGTACACAGAATCAATCTTTTTATTAACAACAGTTTGGGACAGTTTGTTCCCACCTAAAGCCCTGCCTTTCACATAACTTTCTCACTTACATACACAGGCTGTGATGAGTTGGCTCAAAGTTCAAAATGAGCTCTGACGTACAAAAAGAACAGGTCTGAACATGGAGAGGGAGAGAGAGAGAGAGAAACAAGATAAAGGCAGAGAGACAGACACAGCCAGCACAGTGAAAGACAGACAGGCAGAGGAAGAGGAAAGACTGGTTGAAAAGAAAACTCCAAACGTGATCTTGCATTCCTTACATGGGGTGCGGGGAAGGAGAGAGAGAGAGATAGAGAGAGAGAGAGGAAAAAAGAGAGAGGAATGGGGGAAGGGAGAGAGGGGAGAAGAGGAGGAGGGTGACAAGAGAGAAAGTTTAACTTGGCGCCAGACAGCATTTCAGTACCCGACAGCCAACCACACACCACACACTCGCACAAAATATCGACACTATGCAAGTGGCACAGAAGTCCTTTTGGTGACTTCCCATCGTCCGAAATTAGATTAGATATTTGCCCTCCACCCCCGCTCCCTGGGTCCAGCACAGAGGCAGATTCCCAGATAAAAATAGCCAGAGGAACTATTCAAACACTGCTGCCTTTCTGCAGGGAGTGTCTGCTGACTGCACTGGACTTAAGGGGTTAGAGAGGGGTTAGGAGCTCCACTCACCGCCTCCCTGAATCAGAGGGCCTGGGACAACCCAATCTCTATCACGCTTACAGACACACACACAAGCACTAATGAAGTTCAAATTGCTGTGTACATGTTGGGATGTCTGTTTTTTACACTTAACAAGGAGAAAATATGACATATGTGCAAGTTATAATGCTTCTCTTTTGAAGTCTCAATGCAAAAAACACTGAAAAACATGATTCTCTTACACACACAAGGACTACAGCGGACACAAAAAGTGAGTCAGAAGGAGAATTATGTGTTTCAAACGTGATTTTGCCAAATTGCCAATATTGTACATGATTAAAAATGTATTATTAAACATAATTAACCATGCAATCCAAGTGCAGACTAACACTTGCATACACCGACTGCTGGATTGTGTGTTTAAATAAAGACACTCACCTTACACACACACACACACACACAAGACTTACAGGATGCACGGAGGCCATATGAAAGTTCTCAGTTAATTTTAATTCACAGTGCACAGAAGATCCAGTCCCGTTGTTCTGATCCTGCCTGGAATGTACATTAGCAGCCACACTGTGTGCTGATCCCTACTGTAAAGATGCCCTAAGCATGACCAGTATTATTGAGGTTAATCTAAGAAGATTAGGAGTATACATTACAACACCACCCGGACTGAGCCCTACCACTGGCAAAAACAGCCACCGTTGGGTGCAGCGGCATCAGTAGGGAATTACGAGAAACTACTGTGTGTGTGTGTGTGTGTGTGTGTGTGTGTGTGTGTGTGCATGCGTGCAACAGGCCAGGCCAGGTGGTTGTGGTGTGGTTTAGAGGTGGTGCAATGGGAAAGGGGTGAAGGAAGAGTTAGCTTCATGACTGACTAAGTGCTGTCATGGTCTTGACAGCTTACACCCTGATTATACTCCAACCAGCAGAGAGGTGACACTCGAGGCTCTAACCTAAAGGACAGGTCATTGTGTTGTGAGGATCCAAAATAAAACCTCTCATCTGGAAGGATCAGAGGAACAGAGTTACCTGATCTTCACTGGTGTGTGCGTGCGCGCGCATGTCATCAGACTCAGATCAGTTTCAATGGTGCCGCCATCACCAAGAAGATGTTATACATACACCCACAAGCAACGACATACACACTTTGTTCACAAGTAATACTTTTACACAGCTGCCCACCTAGAAAACCCTGTCTCCTCCATATACACACTTGATATTCTTTTTCAATAACATGCCATTCTGTGCCTCACTCTGAGTCACCTCTACAACAATGTAGCTCTGTAAACTCCCCATATTACATTACAATACACATGCATGCGCAAACACAAACAGCTGCCGAACAGTGCAGGTCAACCCATGCACACCAACACACCCTGCTGCATTCTCAACATGAATTTTGATACCCATTTGAAAAGAGACCATCGGTGCCTTTGCAAGTCACTGAGTGAGTGTGCTCAGGAAAGGCTTGCAGAGATAGTAAGTGTTGTGTTTTCCCCTCATGTGTAATGCAACACAGCCGGCAACTATTAACCTTCTAAGCAGGAATGTGGGAGGTCCAAGAATTCCAATAAAAAGCAGCAGTGCTCTGTGTGTGTACTCACACATATGTTCCTCAAAGTGTACAGCTATCCATCAACAGTTCATCCTATCCAGACATGCAGACCCAACTCATTACAATCCCTGACCAATAACCAATATGGTCAATACGGGGCATGCTGTGGCTACAACCAATGGCATCACAGTAAAACTAGGCTCAACTCTCATCGCAGACGTGCCCACATGGCCTGAGGACACATTTAGCTCTGCTGCTGTGTTATCAGTGTAAAAAGTGAATTTTAAATGGAGCTCTTTAGTGTCAAACCTCACAGCCATGCAGCTGATCAAACAGATCAGAGAGGCAGATAATCTATGGGACTCGATGGCCAGATCTGAGGTTAATGTGTGGGTCTCTGGGGCAGAGGGGGCGTACAGGCCATCAGCAGTGCTGGACAGCGGTCAGAAGCACCCGGGCTATCAAGGGTAATGCCGCCTTGTTGGCTGTGGTCTCTCTGGTCTCCCTGGTCAAGGGCGGCACAGGACTAATGGTGGGGAGGTCCATTAGTGTCGACTGGCTGAGCACATTGTTCCCTTTGGTCACATTCCTGACTAAATACAGACATTTCCACAACTGAAGGCCCCCTCTACCAGAAGTCATTTGTCGACTTAGCGACACAGACGACCATATCAAAACTTTTATGAGTAACTGTTGTGACAAGGAAAAGTGGGCCACGCTGCCTCTGCATTGGGAATGCTCATTCTGTCAGTTAAAAAAAATCAATCTCTATAATATGGAGCGTAAAATTCAATATTTTACAACAACTTAAAACAGTACATTAAAATAAATAACCCCACAAGTGTTATTGCAGTGCAAACATGAAGCTGCAAAGTGCTATATAATATTTTAACCCACAATTTTCTCAGCAATGTTTTTTTTTTTGGCTTAATAGCTTTACTGGCTGATATGTTCACACCAGCAATCAAAGTTGATTCTTGGCACCTGACCGAATTTACCAGCTTTCTGAGATGGAAGATAACCAGTTTTGTTATAGAACATCATCTGTTTCAGGCTTAAAGCATGTTGGCTGAGCCTGATCACAGCAGGGCACTGTCCCATAAACCAGGCTGTAAAACTGTATTGGGATAATGGGAGGTAGTGGTTTTGCTGTGGTCAGCATTGCGAGGGAGTTTTCTCAGATAAGGCTAATCGCTGCCCTTATCATCACAGTGGTTGTGTGTTGAGATTGAAAAGCATATGCTCGCAATCACACACATAAACCCACACAGGGAAAAGGTGAAATGTTCCTTCTCAATTCCTTGCTCACAAGTTACCCTTTTGTCTCCTGCCATCCACATCATAAGGCAGGACTGTGTGTGTATGTGTGTCTAGAATAAATGGTAAAATGGCTCCGCGGCACGTCAATCATTCTGGGGAAGCAGCAAGCAGCACAAAACAATCATCATTAAACTACGTAGTGGAGTGACTGATGAAAAAAATATACTGGGGTGTCCACATTTACCTCGCTCTTTCACACACACACACACGCATGTAGAAGTGCGGCCTCTTCACTTGTCAAAAGCACCACCAAACTATGAGCTACTCCGCACCATTATGAGTACAATGAGAGGTCCCTGGCCCCACAAGTCCACACACAATCAGCCCCAAGGCCTGCCCCACTCCCACCATTGTCCCACACTCCACACACACACACACACACACACACACACAATGGCCACTCCAGAGCCAGGGGTCCCGCTATGCAATTCCATCACACAAAGACACACACCAGTCCTTATCCCGTCAGAGAGAGAAAAAAGAATGACAGAGGAGGCAGTAGAAAAATTGTAACCCTTGGGGAGGGATGGAGGAAAATAAGTGAAACACAAAGTGCAAAGTGAGTGTGGCGGGGGTGTAGATAACATATAAGGGAGGGAGAGAGATACAGTAGGCATGTTATTATTATGTATGTCTTATCACCAGAGCTTAATCAATGATTAAGTTTGTGTAAGTGGAGACAAGATACGACTTACCACCAACTCCGTCTGCTGACTAATGCAACCTGTAGAATACTTTAGAAATACCCCAAACTACATCAAACACTAACAAGACCAGATAAACAGCAGTGATTAGATACTTTCCAACACCACAAACCAACACCGATCTGCCAGCAACAACAGATGCAGCTATAGCCTCGCCATTTCCTGCTTCATCACATCAATTCTCTATCTCAGCAGAAATCCTATCATCTATTCAGGCTAATGAAGTGACTGTGGAAAACAGCAGTGCAAGGGGGGAAGTGTCCGGTGAGGGAGAGAAAGGAGGTAAACTCCATAGAGGAAGAATCTTACCATATGGGACATAATCCTACATCACCAAACATCCCAGGAAGGGATGATTACATTTTTTATCCTACACATATCCAAGCCGTTATATCCTTCCACACTGCAGGAATGTGTTCCCTCTAAATGATGGGATCTACACAGGTTAAGGATTAAAACTTGTGTCCTGATTGGAAACGCAGCAACAGCAGGAGATCACAGATCAGGACTGCACCACGGATTAACCAGTTCAATAATTCAACTATTTAAAAGTGCGGTTATAAGATCAGATTTGTTGTTAGATAATGCCTCTGAGACAGAGTTGCTATGTTTACCAACTAGTGCTGAAAGGATTAATCAATTAGTTAATCAACAGAGAATTAATCAAATGTAATTTTGACTACTGACAAATAACTTGATGAAATTTATAGCTTCACAGGGGCAAGAAGCTGTTTGCTTTTAAATAATTAGAGCTGAAATTATTAATAAATTAATCTATTAGCTGATCGGTAGGAAATTACTCAGCAACTATTATTTAAGTATACTGATTATCTTTGAGTTTTAGACTGTTACCTTGGGGCCAAGGAAATTGTGAGGGGCATTTTTCACTACTTTCTGACATTATAAACCAAACAATTAATCAAGAAAGTAACCAGAAATAGTGTGTTATGACCCTAATCATTAAAAATTCAAATTTCTGGGTTTTGAAACTGTTAGTCAGGAAAAGTAAGCAGTGTGACTTAACTTTGAGGTTAACATTTTATACACAAAATCAATAAATCAAACTAAAAAAATGAATCAAGAATGAAAATAACAGTTATTAACAAAGTTGATTTGGTTGAATGGCAGCACGCACTTTACACCAACCACACTATGGTAGAACCAGTTAATGTTCTTTACCTTTACTGGACAGATGACAAACAACCAGCCTACTACACAAACACACACACACCAACTGCATACATCAAACCCATAACCTAAGCACAATCAATTTTTAGTACCTTCCCAGAAGGGCTTAAGCTATCTGCTGCCACACAAACACTAAGTTCCTTGTAATAAAAGGGCTACTTGTGGTGGGACGTGGTGTGATGTCATGGCAGCCTCCTCGGGGCTGCTGCGGGGAGTGGGTGTGTGTGTGCAGGAATGTGGAGGGCTGAGGCTGGGTGCAGCGGGAGTCAGGAGGGGACAGGGTGGGGGAAGGGAGGGGAACATCCCAAGTGGAAAAGGGTCCCACACAGTTTGTCAGTCACACACACGGCCCCATGCCAAATGCTTACCAGTAACTACTTAGGAAGTCACATAGCTCCCGCAGGAAAAACAACCTATTAAATATGTTTATTTTGTTTTACATAGAGGGCCACAGACAATAAATGACTGTCATATACTTTCAGACGTTATCCACTAGGTCTATTAAATTCTGTTCAATTATGTCAACTGATACAAATCAAACAAATGTAGTTTTTTCACTTAAAGAGAAGGCAGAAATAATAAACTGAATAGCTGGCACTAGCTTCCACTTCCTCTTTTCTTAACAAAAAAAATGCCTTGGCTTAGCAAGAACAAACTTATGCAAGCATTTCAGGAATTAGATAATAAGACACACAGAGAGACCTCAGCTGACTACTGGAAATCCCCCCTGCTCTCACTTCAATATGCTGACAGGCCAAGTACCTGACAGTTGTATGCTCAGTTACTGGGTTAATATCAGCTTGCTCTGTGTATACCTGGCTAGATCCAATCACCTCAACACCACCACCACCAGGAGGAGAAGAGTCTTCAAGTAACTTAACAACACGTCCACATCTCTCTCTCTCTCACTCACTCACTCAGTATAAAGACACACTCGTACAGTGTTTCTAGGATTTTCAGCCTGTTCTCTGAAAGGTGGTGGATGGTGAAATTAGGTTGTCAGGGTGACACAGAGGATGTCGCTGTAACAACTGTACAGTAGTTTAACCACTTCCTCTTGAACCGGAGTACAGTACTAAACCTGCACCAGATTTTACAATCGTATTTAGCTAAACCACGAACTATCCTGAACAACTAAAATCAACAGGTTTTCATCGCGTTTCTTTGATTGGAAGCGGATGTTGATAACTATCAGGCCAGCTATGTTAGCTTTGCCGACAACAACCACGGCAAGTAAACAAGAAAGACAATGGTGGATATAAAAAAAAATCAGAGCAGGAGTCACGCAAACTTACCAGTATCTCCAGGTGTTTTCATTCTCTCTGATTTAGCTACTTAGCTAAACTGCAAGCGGCTAAAGTTTGCTAAACAGGGTGAATTCCACAAAGTTGCTTGTGGAAAGAAAAGTCAGTCTCTCGGCCTCTTCCTCCCCCTCTAGCTCCCAATCTGGAAAACTAGGTGAAGATACACGGCAAACTTTTGTAGCTAACTGCTTCAGCGGCTCTCTCTTCTCCGAGCCGCCGCGCTCTCTCGGTCCGTTTCCCCTCCGGCTCTCCGCCAACCGACCAACCCGACCGAAGGGCTTTGCTTTCCGCCGAGCTGAGCGGTCAAGACCTCGCTTCTCGTGCCGTAACTCGCAGCGTTGAAATCTGCTCAAGTTGCGGCGGAAAACGGCCAACCGTCCCGACTCGAGCCAGCCGAAAAGCCCTTTCTCTCTCTTTTAACAAGTTGTGTGGCTAACTGTCCGGTAGCTGCTTACTCCGTCTCAACCGCATCTTCGTCGCTGTTTGACATCTCTCCACCGCGAAGCTTTGTTACTTCTTTGACAGAAATTAACGTTAGAGAGGAGCCTCTCTTTCTTTAAAGACTTTTTTTAAGTCCTCCACTCACTCTCACACCATTCAGCACTAGTCTCTCCTCCCCCCGTGCCTCTCTCCGTCCTCGGGGTGTCGTGTTTCGCTCGCTCTCTTCTGAGCGGGGCCCGCCCACACTGACGGGAGAGAAGGGGGGGCTAACGTGGCGAGTCACGCCCACTCACCACGAGCCGGGGCCTGGGCTGGCGTCACTGCAGCACGCGGCGTTGCCTTGGAGACCGCCACAGCGCGCTGCCGTGGTGACATCACATCCGAGTCCTACGATTCGAGAGAGGCGCGAGAGCGGCTCGGCTCACAGTGTCCATTTGCGTCAATCAGGGGTTAAGGCTCCAATTAGGCCCTTTCATATCTGGATAATTACACTTATTAAATTGAAAAATTAAATATGAAAGCGTCAGTTAGTGATTAACAGTGAAAACAGGAAATTCAAACTCAGTATTAATGTGTATCTTATCAAGTCAGCAACCTTTTAGGTATCACCGTGATGGAGAACATGCTCAGTTGCTTTACTCAGAAGAATACCACTGAAAACAAGCATTCAGAATTGTACTCTATTGTTACTCAGATGTTCGACCTTCACTGTGCAGAATGATGTGTGTGATGTGAGTTTGTCACCAGAAGGCTGCTTTCATTTTCATCTGCTGAAGGGGGAAAGTTTCTGTGTGCTCACCTTAAATCTGAGTTCAACACCTAAAGCACAATTCTGTGAAATCACAACCAGTTAGGAAGCCAATCATGGTCCGCTATATGCAACAGGTGTGATGTGAAAACGTGAAACCTCCAGTACATGTGGTACACTGAGTGAAGCAGGAGACATCCTGCGTCTAGCAGTTAAACTTCTGAAATGAAACACATTTGCGTATTCATAGATTTTTCAATGAAGAGGAAGGAGAAGATGTGCTTTTAAGAATCTGTAACATTTCTTTGTTTAAAAACCATATGAGACAAATTACTATTCAAAGCAGATTATTTTTCATATTCTTGTATCAAGGGAATCTATTATATAATTGTTATTGCTGAATAAACTCTTCTTGAGCATCAAAAGTAAAACTTCTTCTTTCGCAGAGTTGTAATATTGATTCATTACACTGAATTGAATTGAAGGTCTTTTTTAATTTAACAGAAAGGTGGGTAAGATATATCTGCTGCTGGTCACAATCAGTGAATTAACCCATTAGTCAACTGGCAGAGAATTGAACTGCAACAATTTAGATAATCAATTAATCATTTGAGGTCCTTTTTAAGAAAAAAAATGTCAAAATTCTCAACTTACAGTTTCTTAAAGGTGGATATTTTCTGGTCCTCCATGACTGTTAACTCAGTATCTTTGGGTTTTGAACTGTTGGTTGGACAAACAAGACATTTGAAGACGTCAACGTGAGCTTTCATCAACCAAGATATTAATGGATCAATTGAGAAAGTAAACTAATGTGTGAGCTTTTAAATGTAGTGTAAACTCCCCACAGAGGATGTTCTCAATAGTACTAACAAGCTAACAAGCTCACAGTGACAATGCTGATGTTAGCATAGCAGATATGTTTACCATGTTCGCTATTTTACTCTGTGTCTCAATTCGCGTTGTTCCGTATTTACACTTGCTATTTTGAGTGCATTAATGCATTCACACTGACAATTATAGCAAAATGCAGTGCACTATGAGTACCCGGATGGTATACTCACAAGGGTCAAAAAGTTGAGTTGAACGCTGGACGCTTCTCACCCTCAATAGTCGCCATCTTGGCTACGTAGCAGAAGGGATGGAACACCAATCTATGAAAATGGCAGCAGAGGAAGCTGCAACGGTTGCGATTGCATGCAAGTAAAAGTTCATTTTTATTTACTTTTAATAAAATTGAATTGAAGAAGAAGAAGAAGAAGCGATCGTCAGTAAGTGCACAACTGCCATGTTCGATTTGAGACAACACTACCCTGTCGAAATTCACGCACTACGCAAGTAAGTACATAGTGTACACAGTGTACTACATGGGAGTGTACTAATGGAAGTATCCGAAATGAGACACAGCATTAATTTAGAGAGCTAGCATGCTAACATTTGCTAATTAGCGCTAAACACAAAGAACAACTGACAACGCTGAATGGGATGTCTTTATTTTTGATGCTAGATGAAAAGACAGAGGATCACCAAAGTTATTACAACTCATCATCTGGGGACCACGAATATCTCAACCAGATTATGTCCCAATCCATCAAGTAGATGTTGAGATATTTCACGAGATAAGTGAAAACCTTGACCTGCTGGTGGCACTAGAGGAAAAGTCAGGGGGTCACCAAAGTCATAAGGATTCATCCTATGGTGACCATGAATATCTCCACCAAATGTAACAGCTATCCATTCAATAGTTGATGAGATATTTCAGTCTGGGCCAAAGTGGCAGACCCCCCAGTTGATTTTAAAAGTACTGTTTATTTCTAGGTCCTCCTGAACACAAATTTGTAAACCCATTACTCCCTGTACTTCTTTCCTTGTCAGTAGTGTAATGATACCCCATATGTATAAAGTGTTTGCTGGCTGTAATCTAAAGCGTTACCTGTAACTGTAAAGTGATACTACAGGAAAACTTAGCGACACCCACAGCAGCAGCCACTTTTACCCTTATTTTAATTTCTACTGAAATACGTGGGCCTTAGATCAAAGGAATGCAGACCAAACACTTGTTCACATACAAACAAGGAAATAAAAAAAACAACCTTGTGGTTAATTTGAATATGAACCTGCATCCTGTTCTGTTGTCAGTCTCTCATGCAGCACTAACTCCCTTTTCCTCTTTTTTGAAGGTGCAGCCAACTGTATCTGGCCTTTAACTCTCTATCAAACACACACACGTACAATGACCCAGTGTGTGGATTAGCATATGCTGTGTGTATATGAATGTCTGTGTGCATGTCGAGTGCTTCAGAGCACAGAGACATGTCGTATGTGACTCTTTCACTTGACCAGATGTTCAGCATGGTTTGTTTGATTGTGAGGACCGGTGTCATGCCCAGACTTGTTTCCTGTCACCTCGAACACACTGACCTTCTGCTTCCTCACGTGCCACTGATACGAAGCTGTCATGTGTTATCGATAAGTGCACGAGTGGGTGAGGCGTCATACATGGGAGGTGAAGTGCATCTCCTCTTTTGCCCTCTTGTACATCAGCACCTGGTGCATGGGATGGAGACCTTCTGTGTGTGTTTTTTTATGCATTTCTCGACTGTGTTGTTGCATCAGCGATACCCACCACTGCCCTGCCTTGTCAACAGGATAAGACAGCGGTAGTAAAACAAAGTAAACAAAATCTCCTGACAGCAGCAGCGTCCCTGTGGTGTGATTTACAAACAGGATTTCTCCTCCCTTCGCTGGCCATTCTCTGGCAGGCTCAGGAAACCCGCTCTGCTCTGCCTGATAAGAAACTGGACCAAAAGGAGGGGAAAAAAAGAGCGCCTAAATTGGATGCTGAACCTTCACATTCAGGAAACTGTTATCCTGTCTTCTTCTTCAGAGCAGGAAAACCACTGGACAGACCTGCATGGCATTTTCTCACACAGAGGCTGACAATAGGGGAATCAGCTGGGAACAGGAGAGTTGCACTATTCCCCTGTTTCTCTGTTTGTCGCTGTCTCTGGTGTGTTGTCGTGTGTTTTGGCATGCATCCACCACATATCTATCATTTTCCCATTTTCTGACGTCTGTATTTTCTGGTTGAGGTGAAGAGCTCTTCAGTGGCCCCCGAGGCTCTTCACGCACAGGGAAAGATGAGAGAGGAGAAATCAAAGAGAGGACAAGAGGAGTGATTTAGCGATTAAGTGCAAGGTGGACAAATGGCTTCTCCTCTTTGATATTTCTGTGTGTATTCATGTGTGTGTGCGTGTGTGTGACTGTCTGTGAGCACGCTCTATTGTAACTCAAGCACAGGAGATGACATTTACAGACAAATCTACAGCACAGTACATTCTGAACACTGATAAACACAGTGCCTCACTCAACACCCTCCCTCTCTCCCACCCATGTCCTCCTCCTCCTCCTCCTCCCTCACTCTGGCTGCTTATCCACCTCTCCTGTTTTCTCTCCCCCATTCCCTCTATACTTTGCCGCTACTCTGTGCGTTGCAGCCCCGTCGTCTTTTACCACTCATCTGTCCATACGTCCGTCCGCCCTCCCTCACTCTCACACCTCTTCTATTCCTCCTCCCGCTCCATCCTCTGCCACCTCTCCATGCCTGCATCTCTTTCCCTCCCTCACACTCATCGCTCACTTTCTCTCCTCAGGTCATTATTTGAGCTGCAAGCTCAAGGTAGATGGGCTCTTGAGTTGAATATGTGATGATATTTAGTGTAATATATTGCTGTTGGTGGCTTTATATGCTTCATATGATATATGAGTGGCTATTTTCCATTTTCATTTGTTTTGGCAACACGTGTATGTGTTCATTTTGTATTCCCTAAAAGTTAAAAATAAGGAAACTTTAGTGATTTTAACATTCATTTGAAATTGTCAATGTGATTTAGTAACATGCAGCAGACAGCTACAGTATATTAGTCCTCAAGTTATTACTTGTACTGTCTGTTTTTGGCTGTTGTTTAAGCATATTTTCTAACAGATGGTGGACCTTTGCACTGCACTCGCCTTTAATAAAGTTAGAATTGAGAGTCTCATTAGGATGTGAGTGCCTGCCAATTAATATTTTAAAAGATTTTAGGTTTTTGGTAAAAAAACAAACATGGTAACTTAGTTATCTCTTGGCAGGCAAATGTCAGCTCAATATAGAGAAGAATTTCCAAAGCAATTGAAAAATTGCCAAACTTTTAGTATCTTTGGGCACTCTGGCTTATACTATCAAAATGCATAAAAAATGGAATAAAGGTCTGACATACTGGTGTTAAAAGCAGTATCTATTGGGTTCTCTGTGGTGGCTTAGGGGTAATCACAATATTCCCAGTTTGAGTGTGGCCAGAGACCTTTTTTGCATGTGATTTTCCATCTCTCTTTTTGCCCTGTCATCTTTCTATTATAAACTCTTTATTACAGGTTTAAAGTGCCCCAAATTATTCTTTAAAAAGTATTAGTATTAGTAAGTATATTGAAAGATATAATATTTGTGTATTAGAAATGCCTAATCAGAATTAAATGGTTGTAGATCATTTGAGGTTTGATATTTGATGTTAGATGTTCAAAAATGTTTGTTTTGCAGTGCAGGAGAAGGTACATTTCCCATATCTGCAGTGTGTTTTTCACATTTCATGTTTTAAATTGTCACATGCATTTGGCCATTAAATTAGACCCAGCTGGATGTTTGGCGAGTGAACTTGATGATGTGTTTGACAAACAGAGTGTATCACAGAAGAGCCTTGTCCTATTGGTTCCACATCTTCTGTAACTCCCTCTATCTCCCATCCCGCCCTTTTTCATCCCCTCCGTGCTTTATGTGACTCTGTCCGTTCCTAATCAGAGTGACAGACAGACGCTCCGCAGAGAAAGACGGAGAGAATGAAAGGGAGAGCGAAGATTTTGTCACTGGAGTGTTTGTGTGTATGTGAACGCTCGTGGTTGGGTGGGTGTGGGTGTGAACATCCCCAGATATCTTCCCAATAGCTCGAAACCCTCACCCACCCCCCATCCTTTCCACTCTTTATCTTATGTGAGCTAAGAGGTGTGTCATCCCAAGTAAGAATGGACGACATGACCGAGACCTGTGCAAACAATCACAACTTATATACTGAACAAGTTAGTGTACAGTGGCTCAAGAAGGTCAAAACCCCTTTTTTTTCAATGGATGTCAATGGTGCAACTGCATAGCATGCCATCCAGTCACCACTAATACACACACCGGTTTCTTCTGGTCTGTGCCTCTGCAACACAGATGGCTCGGGTCAGTGTAATTACCGTGGACAATGGGTGTGGTAGCCCACTAACCAGTGGCACCACAGGCAGGGCAGACACACAAACACACACACATACAATGCATGTACACGCAGAACCCGATTTCTTCAACCAGTGGAAGCCGGGGCAGGATTATAATTCCTGGACGGGGCGTTAAACAACCAACAGAGGTGTAATATGTACATAGGGTATGTGATGATTCATGCCACTGGTGACGTGTACAAATGCACACACATGCATGTGCACACACTCGGCCTGTCCTTAACTGCCGCCTTGTTTGGCTCTCTTTTCATTCACCTATTCTTTGTAAGAGCTACAATTATGTTTGACTTGATTTCCAGCAAATGATCTTACGTAATCAACTTCAGACGGTATTGCATGAAAGGCCTGCAAAGTTAAACCCTTGTTCAGCTTTAATTCTTCATGTGGGGAACCTTGACTGAGGAGAAAAAGGTTTAACTTCTTGTGCGACAGTGAAAGGAGAAGGGAAGATGGGTCGCTAGACTAAAAGGCGTGGGTGAGAGCAGACCGGATGAAAGAAAAAGCCGGCAGCTGAGGGGACAACAAGTGCAGCAGGGTGGCGGTTAATACCCCCCCACCCACCCACCCA
>NTHP01000040.1:834765-849717 GCA_003416845.1 Oplegnathus fasciatus
TCATTGTGTATTCCTCCTCCGCCTCCTCCTCAGGTAAATTTTTGGTTTAAACTTATCCTCCCTACTCCTCTTCCTTCAGACCCGCAGCTTTTCGAAATAATTAAAAAAAAGGAAAACGTAAGCACAGTCCTCCTCTCCATTTTTTTTTGTCCTTGCCGCCATTCCTTTGTCACATAGTAAAGTTATCTTGTGTCATTTTTGGTTTATGCACTCCGACATGCATCTCTGCCGTCTCTTCCGTCTCTTTGTTTAAGAGTCATTGGTTTGTTTTCCTTCAGAGAGAAAGAGTGTTGAGGCGCCATGTCGATATCACGCGTTATTGACAAAAAGGTCCCACGTTGCCTCCTCTCCATCTGTTTGGATAGATAAAGATTTTTGGTTTCAATCTGCCCCTTTCCCCCCCTTCTCCCCTCTTTCACTTCTTTCCCTCCGTCTCTCCTCTTTCATTCTGTGTATTTTTGGCATTGAAAGACTGGGAGAGAAAGAGAGAAAGAGCCATTGCGAAAAAAATAACGGAAGAAGAGCGCAAGAGAGAGAAAGAGATAGCTTTGGTGTGAAAGGCGAGGTTCTCGTTGCCTCCTTCCTCCTCCTCTCTGATTGGCCCTTGGCGCGGTCACTCAATCTTGGCTCCGCCCAGAGAGGGCGGGCTGTGTGCCATTTCGCTGGAGGAGCAGGAAGAGGCGGGGCTGGAGCAGGGGGAGGGGGAGCAGGGGGTGGGGCTGATGCTGCTGGCCGAGGGGAAGGGGGAGGGTTGGGAGGCTTTGGCTACGGCAGCGCTGATCAGTCCAGCGCCGGGGTTCTGGCCCATGTGGAGGAGGGCGGGGTGGTTGAGGAAGAGGGAGGATGGGAGGCCCCCTCCCTGGCCCCCAGAGGCCCCCAGCATCACCTTACTGCCCCCCTCAAGACTGGAAAGAGGCAGCTGGCCACCACTGGCTGCTAGGGCTGAGGGAGGGAAAGAGAAGAGAAAACGGTTAAAGAATATTCCACTTTTATACTATTTCAGAATCAGTGTTGTTTTTTGCGTTATTCGCTTAGTATTTTTGATCATTGTGTATTCCTCCTCTTTCTCCTTCTCAGGTAAACTTCTGGTTTAAACTCATCCTCCCTACTCCTCCTCATTCAGACCCTTCAAAATGGAAAACAAATGCAGTCCTCCACTCTATTTTTTATCCCTGCCGCCAACATTCCTTTGTCACATAGTAAAGCTTGTGATCTTTTCTCATTTAAAGGGCATATTCAGCACTTTTGAGTAGTTGTTGTTTGTTATGAAGTGTTCTTATTTCTGTTTTCAGTCAATCAACTCGTAGGCTTCCTCTATCAAGTCAATTTTTTATTTATATAGCCCAATAAAACAAAATTACAGATTTCACAACACTATACATTATACAACTCCCTCTATCCTTAGACCCTCAATTTGAATAAGGAAAAACTCCCCCAAAAGCCCCTGCACAAGTTAATCATTTCCTACAGCACACAGCCGAGCCAGAGAAAGTGCCTGAACTTGTTGCATTCAGGAGAAGTAGGTGGAGAATAACTGTCACCACCTCTTTTAACTGGAAAGCCCAGGGAGTGGCCATGCTCTGTAAAAAGTGCTTCACACACCTGTCTGTTTTTTTGGGGGGTGGGGGTGTGGGGGTCATTTGAGTGAAACATTTAACTTTTCCAAAAAACGCAATTTCAACTCTATGCCAATAGAGATAAAAGTTTGTTGTAATAATTGAATATTGTCTAATATCTGTAGCAGGCTAATCTGGTGGGATCAGATACAGCACAGCAACAGGTAAGCTGACATGAGTGGTCTGTTGTTATGGAAACAAGGCTGATGATTAGGTCTGTGAATGGCACTTCATGCAGCGCTTCTTTCACACACAAAATGCTACATGTGAACACAGACTAATAATATTTGTGATCACATAGCAACAGAAAAACAGATTTTTTTCATTCATCTGAGAAAAAGCGTTAAGCACCCCTACTATTTGAAGCTCAAAATGTCTTGTGGGTGCACTGCATTATGGTCTGTCGATGCTACTTCTGGTGAAGAATCTGTGCCTCCTCAGTGATCGATCTCTTGGTGTATGAATGTTGCATCAAAAATGGTGTGAAATGGTGAGTCCAAAATGGAGCTCTTGCTCTGTGACTCTGAGGCTCTGACACCGAAACTTGATATCTAAAGTTGATGGTTTGAACGTTTTATGTCATCATGTTCATTACTGGTGCACATAAAAATAAATCAAAGCCTCCAAACAACTGAATGAAGTGCAGGAAACATCCCCAACAACAGCGTTTTCGCCTGTGTTAAAATGTTTCACGGTGATTTTGACTTGACCAATGATGAGATGAAGAGATGAAAGGCTAAAGATGAGTGAGACAACACAGGCACACATGCAAAAACCACACATCGTCACTCACACACAGACACTTGATGGGATGGATTAATGGATGTTGATGTCAACATAAGAGAAATGAATCATTCCTCCTCTCTACAACTCTCTCTGTCTCAGCTGCTTCATACTGTGGATGAGCAAAAGCCCTCTGCTGCCTATTCAACCATGTCTCCAGTCTGTAGTCTTCCAGTGCGATTTGATTCACCTACCATGCATAACTGTATTACTCATCATCACACTTCTCTTTTTAACACAGCTCTCTCCCCCTTCTCAACCTCACGCTGCAAAGTATGATTAAAAATTAGCTCTGCTGACGGTGGTCGGGACTGTGTGGTGGTCATTTTCTGCAGGATTGTACACTTATTTTTTCCTCCTGTGCTATTCTTGCATTGTTCTCAAGTGTAGGAAGGTGTGTGTGTGTGTGTGTGTGTGTGTGTGTGTGTGTCGTGTACAGTTTGTGTCTGAGTTTGAGCATTTACGTGTGTGTAGGAGTGTATGAGAGACAAAGGAGAGGAGGGAAATGTGTTGCCAGGGTGCTGAACACAAAAACTCCTTTCTGGGTATTTTTATGTATTCTTTGACTCTACGATTTTTCCAGGAATTGAATAATAAAGCACACCTCCACCTCAGCCTTGACCTCTAAATTATATTCTGCTTATCAGTAGTGCTGATGCTAAGTTTTGTGTGTCTTTTTTTTTTTCCACTCTCCTGAAATAAACCCATTTCAGTGTCTCTCTTACTCTCACACACACCTTGGATAGTGGCCAGGGGATTGTTACCGAGGAGGGCTTGGTTCATCCCTGTGTTAACTCCCATCACAGTGTTCCTGTTGTGTCACACACACACACACACACACACACACACAGCACCATACATGTGCAAGCATATATACGAACACAGACAGGCAGAGGAGAAAAGGTGGGGAAAAAAAGCAGGTTTAGCAGCAAGGACAAGCGGAGGGCACATTCAGCCCTGCACATATAAAGAGCAGTAGTTTGCTGACAGTTGGCTGTACAGGTGTAAACAAGAGGTTAGAAATGCAGAAAGAAACGGAACATCTTGGAAAACGTTATAAAACACCAAAACTCTCATTAACTGTGCATTTATCTTAAAGGATAGAAGTGAACAAATGTGTGTTGCACTGCATCATCTGCATGTGTGTGTGTCTCTGTCACATTCACCTCAAGTTTGCAGCAAAATCGGTGATGTAGTTAGACACGTCACCGTTCTTTTTACCCATACGCCATAAGCTGTGAACACAAGAACCACACGCACAAACACACACAGGGTTATAAAGCACTGCTGCACAGGGGAAGCAGTGGCGCCCAATGGCATGTTGAGATATCAGTGTGTGTGTGTGTGTGTGTGTGTGAGCACAAACAATCACAGTGTGTGTGTGTGTATCAACCATTTAACTACAAACTGCAGGTGAACCGAGCATGGTGCAGTGCAGTATTCATGGAGAGCCTGTTTGTGGAAATGTGTGGCTAGTGTATTTGTAGTGTGTGTTATGTGTGTTTAAATGTTGTGCCTAAATTCATTCAGTTGTGAAACAGTGATCTTTTAATAAATGTTATGAATCGGATGAATGTTACCTCAAATGAAAACCAAACAGAATACATAAAGGGACAGTTCACCCAAATTACAAAGTGGTATCTTGCCAGGCAGATACTGTGTTTCTTTAACTTATTCAGGTTTTGCAATACCGTATTTCCTCAAATAAAAGCCCATAGTCAAATAAAAGCTGGCCCCAAATACAGGGTGGATAAACTGGTGCCCATAATGCACATTTCCATCACTTTAATTTAATAAATTCAAAAATATATTCATACTATTTTCATACGTTGTTGTTCTCATCTCAAGTGTTGTCCTATTTCAGTCAGTGTGTGTTAATATCTCAGCCAAATTGTATTTTGTAGGAATATTCAAGTGCCACAACATGGCAATAGCTGCATTTGAAGTACCGTATGGGAACTGTGTAAGTCACTGAATTTTGAAATGATTCACAATAAAAGTCTTGTTAAGAAATGAAGGGATTCTGTCCACTGAAACGCTAGCGCTAGGTACAAGAAGTGCTGAGGAGGATTCATACTAAAATACAAGCAAATATACTTATCAAAAAGAGGGAATCAGAAATAAAGGTCTGTCTCTAACATAAGCTCACTTCAAATAAACTGAACTGAACTAAAAATATAAACTATTCGAGAGTTTACGGTATCCATCTTTTTTCAGACAGCCTCTCCTGGAACGCATTCTTAGCGCTGCACTCGTTGTGTAAAGAATGAAAAAAGAGGGCTTCAGGGAAAGTTCAAACCCTGCCAGCTTCCTCACCTCTTCACACCTGGTCAGTGGATGAAGTGGGCATGAATGTTGGATTGTCAGTTTCAGTTTGTTTGACCATCCAGCAAGCACTTTTACTGAAGCCCACTGGCCCCATTTAGAGACAGATATCTTAAAACCTAAAATTTCACCTAAAAATGAAATCTCTCTGAATGGCTAGATATCCCTGAAGGTGTGAAGTGGAAAAAATAACATTTCTTTTCATAATTTGTGTGAACCGACGCTTTAAAACCCCAAATTTGCCCTGTTTGGGGCATCCAAGGCGGTGTATTGTGAACATGGTCTCTTACCCTGTGTTAAGGTTGAGTGTGCTGTGGCTGGGAGTGGCTGGGCTGGCCGTGCTGCGGGGAGGAGGAGGAGGAGTCACCGGGGAGGGTGCGGAGCTGAGAGAGGGGTGGGTGGAGGTGAGGCTGGAAGTCAGGGGGCAGACAGAGGACATGGTGGTCACTGTTGTGCTGCTGAGACTGGTCACGGCCTGCGACAGCTGGCTGGACATCTGGCAGAGAGAAAGAGAGACAGATTCAGGTTTCTGAAACTACAGACAGCAACTATTGATACACAAATACACACAGGAAACATACTGAGAGGACTGTGATGCATTTGTGTCCATTAAACTAACAAGTGTAACAGTGACGTCAAGGTTGGATATTTACCATGTGAGGGCTGTAGCAGGGCGGTTTGTGCGTTGGCGGGGCAGTGGGGGTCTGGCTGGGCAGGGGAGGGGTGGCACTGGAGGGATTGATGCGTTTCTCTTTCTGCCGGCGGTTGCAGAACCAGACCCGGATCACCTCCTTCTCCATGTTGAGCTGCTCGGCGATCAGCAGGATCTCTTCTGAGGTAGGCTTCTGGTTCTGCAGGGAGGGAGAGAGGAATTCAGATAAATTCAGCAGTGCTATATTTCAGCCACATGATGCAAAACTTTAAAAACACCAAGACATAAATCATTTGTATTAACACAAAGAGCAGATTCTGACATTACAAAGCTCTGCAGAAAAATAGACTTTACAAGTGGCTGTGCAGTATTAAAATAATGCTTTAAAATCTCATAAACTCCTGCGGTCATTACAGCTTTTTCTGTCACACAATCAATATAATGTTGGCAACTCAGTCAGGTGCAGTGATCACAAAAATACACACACTGATTTATTTACATATATCAACTCTATAAAAACATTACCAAGCAGTTTGAGATCAGTTATTAATAAATGAATCCGCCTCAATCACAAAAGCAAAAATCAATCGTCCAAGAAAAGCATCTGAATTAATTTTAGAGTCTTTAGTCAGCTTTTTCAGATTTCTAGTGTATTTCAGTTTCTTCATTTCTTAATTAAATAATAGGGGTTAATTGTCTTACCGTCATGAATGCGCGTTCCAGGGCCACGCGTACATTCGTCTCGATGCTGGTTCTCTTCTTTCTGCGGCGGCCAGGAACCCCGTCAAAGCCCAGAGAGGGGGAGGACAGGGAGCTGGGGCTGGGCAGGGTGCTGTCTATGGACATGGTCTCTGATGAAGGAAAAGCAAACATGCACAAACATAAAAGAGTGAATGTCAGACTAATTATAACTGTCATACTCTCATACTTCAAACTTATGACAGTCTAAATGTCAAGTTATTTTGATGAGAGCTCACCTGCATCGTTGAGCCACTTCTCCAGCAGTGGCTTCAGCTTGCACATGTTCTTAAAGCTCAGGTTGAGGGCTTCAAAGCGGGAGATTGTGGTCTGACTGAAATCATTGCCATACAGCTTCCCCATGGCCAAGCCAACATCTCCCTGGTGGAGAGATAAAAGAAGGAAGTACAGTTTTAGACAAAACACAAAACATTCAATGCTAATGTACCCTGCACATTCACACACACACACACACACTACCTGTGTGAAGCCCAGTTTGATGCGCCTCTGTTTGAAAGTGCGGGCGAACTGTTCCAGCTCCTCCAGGTCACTGGGCTCCTCGGGGTGAGAGGTCACTGAGGGCACCGTGGTCATGCCTCCACCACTGCTCACCTCCATACTCTTATCTCGCTGTAGCAGGTGCGACGTCAGAGGAACGAAAGTGAGAACGAGGGGGAAAGAGAGGGAGAGACGGAAGTGTTTGTTCATCACTGGTGCAGAGACCGGGTTTTCCTTTTCCACTGACTATAGCTTGAAAGTTTCCTCATACCTGTGCTTGGAGTCCCATTCTAGTCGGAGCAGACAGCAGGCTCCCTTGGTTTTGCTGAGGTAGCGAAATAAGATTTGGTGTCGATAGGAGTCCTGAGAGGGGAAAAAAAGTACATTATCAACTATAATTATTAATTTAATTTTAATTAAATTAATTAATTAAATTTTATGTTAACATTCCAACTTATTTCTGCAAAAAAAATTATCCCAGAATGAGGCCTGCCCACCTTGCTGGCCCTGCTGTGCCTGTGGGAGGAGGAACTGGGCAGGAGACGGGAGCGGGTGGCCGGGCACCAACACCAACTGCTGAAGCTGCAGCAACTGCTGGATGTCCTGTTCAGTCAACAGAGAATGAGCAGATCAGAGAGAGAAAATTAATCTATACGGACAGATAGAGGGCTCAGTCTCACTGTGTTAGTATGTTATCGATGTCTAGCTGAGGAGAGGTGTAGATCTGGATGTATAGAAAATGTAGTAGGAGGAAAAACCTTGTTATTGTGTACCGAAAGAGAAAGGAAAGGGAAAATGCGTGCGTTCATGCAAGATGGAAACTGTGAATCATGAAATATACATTAGACATGAGAGAAGAATTGTTCCATCACTGGTTCCTCAATCAAGCTGTCATCAGCAAGTGGCTTTGATTAGCAGTCAGTACCTGGGCGGTGAGCTGGATTGGCTGGGAGAGGGTGAGCTGTGGTGGAGGAGGTGGGACAGGGACACTTTGGCCTGTCTGTTCCTGTGTGCTCTGTCCCTGTCCCTGGGACTGCGACTGGGCCTGCTGCCCTGTTTGTCCCGCCTGCTGCTGCTGCTGCTGGGCTTGCTGATTGGCTGCTGCGGCTGCCTGAGCTTGCTGATTGGCTTGGGCGGCCGCGTGGGCAGCATGAGCGGCGTGGGCTGCACTGGACTGCTGCACAGCTGCAGCCAGGAGCTGCGCCTGAGCCTGCTGCAGCAACAACTGCTGCTGCGCTGGCAACAGAGCTGTCAACTGGCGAAGAGAGAGAAGAGGAGAGGAGAAGAGAAAAGGAGAGGAGAAAAGGAGAGGAGAGGAGAGGAGAGGAGAGAATTGAAATAAAGCAGAAAAGAAGAAAATGGACAGAGGGAGACAAAGAAGGAAGCAAAGTGTTCAAAAAGCAGCACAAGAGAAGCAAGCAAGGTAAAAGCAAAGCAAAGTGTGTGTCTGCGTGTATATATTGTAAGTCTGTCTTACCCCTGCTAGTTGGGAGCCGGTCAGCATGAGCTGTGTATGTTGCAGGGCCGTCTGTGAGGGGGTCGGGCCGTGAGAGAGAGGAAGGGCCGGGGACATCTCACCACACTCCTCCATCTTATTCTGTGCGGAAGAAGAACATCAATTAAAAAAACATACATGTATCCAAAACATAATCCCTAAAATGAGCTTTATTCTCCCAGAACATTCCCATTATCCCATTGCTGAAAAGAGTAATTACATGGCTCCTTTCCAACATAAATGGCAGCGAGTAACGGCAACTGAGTAAAAAGCATGTCTGCACTAAAAAGACAATCAATCAAAAACATAAGAGAGGGAAACCACCCTTCCTAGAACTTAGAAGGCCAATTAGAAACGTACAACTACAACCACATAAGCTTACCTGGCTATTTAAGATCATGATAGGCAGAGTTGATTATGTGTATGTGTAATTTCAGATTATGCTCGTAATCAGTCACAAGTAAGCTCTAGTCTGTCTTGGGGAATGAGAGTCCACTAGTCTCTCGTTTTTCTTGCACAAAGGGATGATTTTTTCTCCCAGGATCAGGCATGTTTGAACTGGTAAGCAGGAGGCGGGGGGCTCTTCCAGCTTACTGATTTGCATATATCCTGTGGTATGGAAATGAGGAAGATTTCACCTCTTGGTGAGTTGTAGCATTATAGATTTATTTCACTTCTATACGCGCTTTGTGAGGGGTGAGTGCCACCATACTCTCTACTCTCAGTGAATTTGTTTGCATTCGAGGCTGAGTGGAGAGTCGACACATTATGAACCTCAACGATGAGCACGACAAAAGAGCAATTGAACGCATAGCGATGAATACAAAGCTGATGCAGCTATACTGTTAATAAACCCATTGTGAGACGTTGAAACACAAAAGATGCACAAACATGGGCCCAGACATACGCACAGACATGCACAGGCAGTTCAGTAACATGGACACACACACAATGACACAATCACACTCACCTTGCTGCTGCTCAGGGTTGGTGAAAGAGGAAAGGGATTGACTTTCATTGACTGAGCCTACAAGAGGAGAATAAGACATGACTTCATATTAGAAATTACTGCTGAAAATGACTTTAAATGCGTTCTATTGTATTTTTTCAATTTTCTTTGCTACTACAAATTGTTGCTTTATGAAGACAAAATTTATTTGCATCAACTTTGATCTTTTTTAACAATAGTTTTAGTGATTTATCAAGCAGAAAATGCCAAACACTCACTGCTTCCAACTGCTTAAATGTGAGGATTTGCTGCTTTTCTCTGTTTTATTTCATTGTCAATTGTAATATGTTTGGATTTTGTTAATCAAACAATATTCAAGAAGTCACCTTCACCTCTGAGAAACTGCGATTTTTTTTTTTTTTAACTATTTTCTAACATCATATGGACTAAAGGATTAAATGAAAAAGAATCGACAAATGAATCAATAATGGAAATAATCAGCCCTACAAATATCTGGCTGCCACTGTTATCTTTTTCAGTGCATCAATCATGTAGGTGAAAGAGATGGAAGATAAATGTAAAGATCACAGGAGTCAGATGTACCTGGTGATTTGATTCAGGTCCATTCCGCTCTGAATCTGAGTGGGAGGGAAAGGAAAAAGTGAGAAATTGATCACGTGTTCGAGCACAAACGCACACGCGATACATGGTATTAGGTACGTATAACTTTTTATACACAATATTTATATGTACCGTGTGTATTTGCTACCACTCACAACAGCTTATCTTACCCGTGCCCTCCAATGGTGAGTCAGCCCCTACTTTCTCCACCTCTATTGGCTTTGACATCCTGATATCTGTAACAGGAAGACAGATAAATAAGTCAGCAAGGGTGATTCTTAAACCTGTGTCAGGCGAAAAAAAAAAATGCAGACAGAAGCAGAATAACAGATGTTTACAAAGCAGGTGATCAGAATCTCAATGACGAGAGGGGAAAGAGGATGGCCAGGGCGTTGATCTTAGATAGGTTAGGGTTGAGTGTTTTCAGGTCACAGACCGGGGCCTACACACTGTACCAAACCAAACAATGGGGCTGAATCATTCACAAGTTGAATCCAGCCCACATTCATTCATTCTTTCCAATTAGCGGTGAGTAGGCTGACCCAAGGTGTTTGCTTATTCTAAATTTAACTCAAGGTGTTTACGTGGGTGCACCTCGGCACTAAAAATGTCTCACGTTGTGTGTGTCATTCATGATCACATCACTTCCTGGTTGATACTGTATTGGGACAGTCCCTATGGCAACGGCAGTGAAGGGAGAGAGGCAAGAAATTGAAGTCTCTCATTCTGTTTATTACAAAAGGAATGGGGCATTTTGGCAGCAGATAGTTGGAAAGGTGGGAATGTGGATGTTTTGAGGAGAGTTTTGAGAGAATATGTGTGTGTGTGTGTGTGGTTGTGTACATGTTTATACACTTCTGAGTGTGTGTAGTTTTGCTTTGTTAATCACCCGATTGTAACATCTCACTGCAAGCCATTTTATTTGTCTGAAACCACTAACTGTAAGGCAACTTTTTGTTGTGTCCATTTGAAACCTTTTTTTTTCTCTCTTGTTCTCTCTCTCTCTTACAGACACACACGCACACACACACACACAGAGCTACTTCCCTTTTGTGAAAACATGCAAATCTGCCCAACGACCAACTAATTATATCTGCCACCTGCATAATAAACTCTCAGTCTCCCTCCTCCCTTTTCTCTCTCGTCTTTCACCCCTCCCTCCCCCCTTCATCTCTTCCCTCTTCATCCTGTTTTCTCATATTCAGAGAGCAGACACACTTTTATCAACATGACACGTTAAACACAGAAAATACGCTTATCTGACTTTCTTCAGTGCCAACAAGCAAGCGGTCAAGCATGGTTTTCACCATTGGGGGGCAGCAGTGACACATGGAGGAGATGACAAACCTGCTCAACTGACCACCACTGACCTGATGTTAATTCTAAATAATCAAACCATCAGCACAGTGCAATCATTGTAAAGGCAAGAACTTAAAGACAAAATGAGCCACTCCCTGATCAAAAGCACACTCAGCGGCAGAAACACACAAGTTTCAGTGAAACTGATGTGAGAAAAGTGGACTTTGGTACGTGTGGTGTCTTCAGGGGAAGGGGGAAGTGGCGATCAGCTAGAAAAGCTCCACTCTGCCGCCACTCCAGTTATAACCTGGGGTCAGGGAACACACACACACACACTGACCGCAGGATTTCCCTCAAATAAATGGACTTCTGCAAAAAGCTAATTTAGTCTCCAACTATGTGGATGCAAACATCTGCTTAGTGTATTATTAGGATCAATTTGTGGTTATTCCAACATTACATGTGGCCCCTGTTTTGGTATTATATGGCTAAAACTGTCCAGTGTTGCTCAATTTCTGGTGAAAAACTACTGAATCTACACCAAAATGTAACATCTTCCTCTCAAGATGCACACATTTAAAACTTTTTATAATGCAGGATTAATAACAGTGTGTCACTTGCATTACATTGGACTATCATCAATATGTGCAGTGTACAATACCAAAGCCAAATCCACCATATAAAATGATTGTTCAGCTCATAAAACAGCCATAATGTGAAGTTCCCAATGCGTCGCCTCTTGTACTGGACTGCCCGTTCGCAGGACACCCCGGGAAGGTGGGTATTGATTCATGGTTCAAAATGGCCTACAGACAGTAGCATGGTGGATAATGTGGTCAGTAATACAGTGGTGGGACAGTATATCAAGATGCTGTGTCTTTTTCTCACTTCCCCTCCCGACTTCCCCTTGTACCGGGTTGAACGCAGAGTGCTAAACCCAACACTTACTGTCAGCGTGGCTATTAATATTAGCCTGCTCTCTCTCGCTCGCTCGCTGGCTCTCCCTCTCTTTTACAACACATTGCTGCACACACAGACACACAACTAATTTAACTTGACACAAAGCAGAGTTACATGTTTTTGAATGTTTTTACAATTTTAGCAAATCTGTCTAAATAAGAATGGGAATAAGAGGCAGCATCTCTTAACAGTGGCTCCTTGTTCGTCTTTGTATATGGGGTGAAAAGTTAATTTACAGTAGTGTTCAGAAGTATTTTTCCAAGCACAAAGTTAAATTACTATGTCTGTTTGGTCCATCATTAAGCTGTTACAGTGTATGCTAATCTTACAGCAAAGCTCAGGGTTTATCTTTGACCCAGTGAGACCAGAGAGCTTCACCATACTCACTGTATCTTAAACAGACCAATTTTAATGCTGTGTAATCCTGTGTCATGAATAAATGATGCAACAGAAAGGAACAAGGAACAACAGTGTCTGTGCTCAGTCTGGACTGTTTCTGTTATTCTCCTCTGGGTATTTTGGCTGAGATGAAACTCCGCTGCAACCAACCCGAATCCCCCACCAACAACCCCCCCCCTCACCCCACTTCCTGATTCAGGACACAACCCCAGCGCCAAGGGGGGTGTCTGGGAACTGGAGTCATCACACCTACTAACTACGGATTTCAAAAACCAAGCAGCGCTGAGGGGTGCCGATTTTGATTGGAAAGAAATATTTTCCATTTTAAACTCAAAGAGTCGGCTAATCCAGCTCAACAGCTTTAACACATCTGTACGAGGATGGAGAAATAAGTTGATGTCAACATTTGAGAATGAGATAAGGAGCTGAACAAATCTCACAATAAAGTAAGAAGCTGCTAAAGGAAAACCTGAGATGTCACCGCAGCAGCAGGCTGACCATCAAGGTGTGACACTTCACTATAGTCTGCCATTGTTGGCTGTTTTATCAGTTACTGTGTGTCTGTATCGTCTACTACACAAAAATTAAAATGCCAAATATGAGCTCATAAAACACCTTATTAACATGAGCAAATGCTGCTGAAATATAGGCAGATGTGGCAGGCCTTTGTCAATGAGAACCTCCCTCAGTTTAAACTTAATGCAGAATTCACTTATTGCATTGATGCACTTTGAGCAGATGAGTAAGGTTGTAAATGCAGGAGGTAAAAAGACTATACTGACTATGCTATTAATTCAAATTGGGGAAATGCCTCTGTGTAGCCAAAGCCAACACAGAATATTCATCATTTATTTACTTATAATTGTTGCATAAATTAGCAAAACTGCTGAACTGTTAAATCAACCTTGACACCACTCAGATATAATGTGAAAATAATTGTACAAAATGCCTAATCATTTTTAACTAAGCTAAAATAATAATCATATTTTTTCTGATAATTTTCTCGCATTAACTCTCTACACTATCACACTAATGTGGACCTTTTGTTTGTATTTTCATTGTTATCTGACGTGGTGTATTCTTTTTTTTTTTTGCAGTGCTCAGGATGTGTCACTCTGGTCAGAAAATCTTTCTGAAGGTCACAGCAGAGACCACATCAGGTTAAGCGTTGACTCAGTGATTTTTAACTTGTGAATCACTCCTTGATAAACAAAGATCATCAAAGGAGCTTATAATTTTTTTAGAAATCATATCAGCAAGTCGAAGGCTGAGAAATGTGAGCTGATTGACATTTAAAAATTAATTTCTGGTAATTGGTGAGTCAGCTGCGAGCCTGCTGTGCTTTTCTCTGAGACTTGTCGTCGGTCAAGCTTAGACCGCGTCTGCCACTTCTCTCAGCCTGAGCTGACCACCACAACAAGGCCGTGGGGCAAGAAGAGTCACATTTTGTTCTGTTTTGTTTTCATATCAATTTTCAAATACTCAGAATGACAATTATTTTAGGCATTTCCCCTTTCGATGATCTGTCTTTTTTTTTTTTCAAAGAAGTATCTCTGCATCTGAGCGCTTTAAAAAAATGTGTTCTGAATTAACTGACATAAATTTAAATTTGAAAATGAGCAAAGCAATATAATCACTGCAACCCCCCACACCACTAACATACACACACACACACACAGAAAGTTAACACCGGTTTCAAAGTTGCACGGGAAGAAACCCTATCAGCTAAATATCTATAAACTGAACACAAATGTAACACTGCCGCCTGGGCCTGACACTAAAATGAAAAGGTGTTTTATGGTGACAAATGAAAAATAACCACAATATAGAAAAATACTGGCGAGACACGCAAGCTGCAACACTGGTTTTTCATTACAACAACATTTCAAAAGACATTTCAAGAAACTTTTTTACTGTATTTTCCTTAAGCTTTTTTTAGCATTCAGTATTCAGTATAAACACAAACACTAACACACACACAGAGGCATGCCATGGGCTGGCGAGGTGTCTGACCTTTCCCTCTGCCTGCGACAGGCATCCACCCATCCATCCATCCGTCCATCATCCCTCCATCCATCCACATCTTTCTCTTCGTACCACCTCTCCCTCTTTGATGTTCTCTAATTAGCTGAGCTTGTTAGACCCAGTGGCATTAATCAACAGCGTAGACACAGTCCTCTTTCTCTCTTTTTCACACACACACACACACACACACACACACACACACAGTGCCCTCTCCCTCACGTAAAGCTTAATTGGTCTTGGTAAATGAAGGCCAGCAGAGAGAGGGCTGCACAGACAGTCACTCACCTGGCAACCACATACTGGAGAAGTCCTTTGCCGCTATTGCTGCTGTCTTGGTCATATCTGTGTGAGAGTGTGTGCGCGCTACGTAAAGAAAAACTCTCACTCTCCCTCTCTCCGTCTCTCTCTAACCAAAAAGGAGGAGTGCATTAAATCATATGGTTGAGAGAATTACTCTCTCTCTCTCTCTCTCTCTCTATCACACACGCACATGTCCACACCCCCAAGCCCCACCTCCTCCCCACATCCTGCAACACAACAGGAAGTAAGCCTCAAAAGAGTAGGAACTCGGCACAGAGGAGAGAAAAATACA
>NTHP01000040.1:863985-874623 GCA_003416845.1 Oplegnathus fasciatus
GTGTGTGTGTGTGTGTGTGTGTGTGTGTGTGTGCCGTATGTGTGAGTGTAAGGTGGTGGTATATGGGGAGGGGGGTTGCATTTCTCATTTCCCAGCTGTGCCTCTCTCACACACAACTGCTCCCCCTCCTCCTCCTCCTCCTCCTCAACCCCTACACCTCTCCTTCTCCCCATCCTATGCTTCTCTCCTCCTCCGTCCTTCTCTTCGTCCCTCTGTCGCTCCCCTCTCCTCTTCACACCGGCTTCGACTCTGGGGAGTGGAGGCAAACGAAGCTCTCTCTCTCTCTCACACACACACACACACACAGCGATCGTCACACACAGAGATAGGGGCTGTCCCATTCTGCTGGCGTACACGCACTTAAACAATCACATGCGCACACACCACAAGTGATACAACAGCCCGTCGGTCAAGGCCACGCACAGGCAAGACAAACATATACATATAAATATCCTGATTTACACACACATAAACACACACACAGGCACTATGAGTGACACCAGCCATTCACCGTCACCACATTTCAGCAGCGGTGGAAGTCAAGTATTTAAATTTCCTTCCATCTTACTCTCTTCCTTTTTCTTTCCAATGACTTCCTGCTCTATCCCCACACTCTCGCTCCTCTTTCTCGTTGCATTTATCTACCTTTGAACGCCCCCCCCCCTTTCTCTACCTCCCTTGCAAGGCCTCTCTCTCTTCTACTCTGTGTATTGATTTTGCTATAAGCGGTGTCCCGTTTGTGACAGGTTAGCGCAGACAGACAAAGGCAGACTTCATCAACCAGCGTTAAACACAGGAGCCACGTCCTCAATAATCACTCCATCACACAAAAGACGATGAGAGAGAGAGAGAGAGAGAGGCGGAGAGGAGCATGTAGGGAGTATTGACGAATAGCGAGGAGACGAAGCGAAGGGGAAAAAGGGAGTTGGAGTATCTTTAAGGTTGTCTTTTTGTTTTCTTTAATTTGTAGGAAGGGAACTGTTCCACCACCTGGATTAGATACTGGGAGATTCATGTATACACACATGAACAAACCCGTCTTATGTCTTAAAATGTTCCTCTCCTCTTTCTTGTATTTGTCCTTTTCTCTGATAAGCACTCTCATACAAGGCATTTTATTAAAACTTGGCACTACATGCATAAGTTTGATACTTCATGTTCAGTGCAACACCAGCTCCAATTAGTATCTTATTAAATTTCTGGGTTAGCTCCAAAGGAGGAATTTTCTTCTTCTAACCTCATTATAACAGGGAGTGTGTGTGTGTGGACTTTGCTGGCCTTTTTAAAAACAGCCTGAATTTATCTGTGTGTGTGTGTGTGTATGCATGTGCACGCATGTGTGTGTGCATTTATCTGTGTGTGTACGCAGACAGTTTTCATCTCCACTTAATCTCCCGCTCCTAATTCAGAGTGTACATTGAGCCGCCTAATAGGATGTGACTGGAGCGCCTGCTGCAGCGCTAGCTAGCTAGCCGCTAATGAGAGGGCCGCCACAGCCGGAGAATCAAAGCGCTTCATCAGCACTCCTAATTACCGTAAACCTCGTTAGCTGGCTGGAGAGCTAACATCTGCTCTCGCTAACAAAGTACATCCAAATATAACACGGACCTGGCCTGGTGTGCCCAAGTGAGAATCAAAGACCGTGCTGCTACCACACCCAGTGATTTCATTGTTCTAGTCTCTGTTGCAGTTGCAGCACAAAGATACCAAGTTCAAAACTATTTACATTGTAACAACAATCAATGCACATTTTCCCCATTAACTGTGGCTACAGAGGGCTATTAGGAAGCTTGTCTGTGATGTTCTATAGTACACTGAGGTCTGAGGGTGCTAATGTTGCCCATCTATGAAGCAGCAGGTGTGTGGACAGCAGGTTTCCATGTAGCTCTGTCTGTTTGCCCGCTCACCCCCTCTCTATCTCTGATCAAAGCACTTCCTTTCAACCCCCTCACCACCTTCTGCTGTTCCACTCTTCCTCCTCCACCTCCCCTGGCCTCCACCCCCCTCCACCCCCGTCATAATTTGACTGATGATTACACTTGTCACTCAAGGCAGCATGTGGCCTATTAGGAAGAGGGGTGACGGAGAGAGGAGGGGCACACAGGTTGTGATGAAGGGGGTGGGCGGCAGGAAATTTGGGCTGCAACTTTTCGCCGCTTGTTCCACTCAGGTGGCCTTTTTAGCTCTTAGCTGTGGGAGAAACAAATATTCGTTTCTGTTCAATTTTCTTTAAGAGACTCAAGAAACATCCAAGAGCGGCTCTTTCTTCCCCTCTTTTCTGACGCTCCGGCCTTGTCTCACACTCTCTTGGCCACTTCAGTATCTCTCCATGTTCCAGGGTAATCACAGACTCATTTAAAGTCACTTTTGTACACTACCTCTGACTGGTGGTTAAGAGTGCGACCGCAGACTAGGCTTTTATGGGCCTTAATGTGTCCTACAGACACTTTGGCAACCAGGCTGCTGCTGCTGAAGATGCGGGTAGAGAGAGAGAGAGAGAGAGAGGGAGAGGGAGAGAGAGGACAAGACATATGAAGCCAACAGCCATGGCGACTTAACCAGGCTGAAAAAAGGGGGAACGAAAGAGGATGAAAGGAGGGAGGGAGAGGGACGTGCACGACAAAATGGACAGAACATGAGAGCGTCAAAAGAAAGGGGAGCGAGAGGTCACTTAGTCACTCCTTTGGCACCCCCCGCTCTGCGCCTCCTCCCTCGTCCCCTTTACAAGCAGACAAAGGGACAGAGGGGTGCAGCCCTTGTACAGAAGAAGGAGGGGTTTACGCCTCCCTCTGTCATCCCCCCTTTCTCTTTGCCCCCTAATATGTACAGATAAGGAGTGAATATTGTTGGTATAGATAGATGCAGGTAGAAAGGGAGCCCAGCTGGAGTGTCTAGCATACAGGAGGGGCATCAAAATCTAAAATGTTAATTTAGACAGGAAAATAAATCTATTGGAATATGTTTTTTTAAGTTTAAAATCAATCATGTGTAATTTTTTTGTTAACTCTGGAGTATTTTTTAATATTCTGGCACTTGCTTTCACGGGCAATGAGAAAACGAGTGGGACTATGCACTTATAAAAGAAAGGCAGAGTAAGAGAGATTGCACAAGGGAATGAGAGGGAGAGGAGGTGGTGGAGTACAACAGATTAATTTCAGAACAGAGCGCTCCTGCCGAGAGAAGGATGGAGAGCAGGAAGGATAGAGGGGATAAAGAAAAGGGAAAATGCCGAGAAGAAGAAGAGAGGGGGGAGATTAAACATGCATTCAACTCTCTCAAAGGGCTGCGCTGCTTTTGGAGAGTCTCTGTTGTGAGTGTGAGCTGTGTGTGTGCACACTCCAGAGGGTGCTTTTGCGATGATGTGACATTGCTTATAGCAGACGTGTGCGCTGAATCCGCCTCAAAACCCGATCGCTAAGCACTCTCATCCACCCTCACTCTGAAGGACAGCAGTGGAACCCCAAAGGTTAATAGGACCCCTTCATTACCATAAATCTTATCAGCTAAATGAAATGGAGAGACGGACCCCTGATTTAGTCGTCCGCTCTGCTGGGCTAAGGGGAGACACCCAATCAAACCCCTGGATTTTATTGGCCTTTTTTATTATCTAAATGTACTCGCACATGAGCGGGGTGGCAGAGGTGACAGCCTGCGGCAATCAACAACAAAAAAAGACAGCAGCTGGCGAAAACACATTGTTGGTGTGTTTATGAGACCGCAGTCATCTCAGCAAATACGACGGTCCAGACCTTGCATATTTTGCTACAAAGAAATGCTTCGAAGCTTTGGTCCCCGTGACCAGGGGAATGTAGGGAGTCTGCTGCTGGGCCTTTGCTCTGATGTTTGAATAAATCAGTCGATCTTGGGAGAAAAATAGCACTAAAATCAGCTAATCAAGTGTTCAATACGGTCAGCGGGAGCTCAAAGGTTTGTTTTGACTGCCTAGCGCGATGTGGGTGATTGGCAGCATGTGGTGAAGCCCACTCCAACCCTGATCACAGCCCAGCCACCACTGACCAAGCGTCCTTGCACACACTCAGAGTACAACAGGATGTAGCCCATGTGGAGGTCAAGCACGCTTGAGTTCTCAATGTGTGCATCATCTATATGTTATTGAAAGAGAGAGAGAGAAGCAACGAGAAACACAGAGAGGTATAAATCAATACCCAGAATGGAGTCAGGTGGTTTGTATGTGTTTATTCCTGCTGATGTGTTGATTAACTGCCCACACACACACACACACACACACGCTCCATCTATCCCTCTCTGTGTGTGCTCTCCAGGTGATAGGTCTGATTAAGTGGCCTGCTCACCCAGCCTCTGATTAGGACTAATGCTGGGCTGTATTTCACTGGACACACTGACCAAGTGCACAAAATTATTCCTCCGAGTGTGAGTCCGTGTGCGTGTGTGTGCCAATCCAATGATATAGTGCGTGCCGAACACATTCAAGAATAATGGACGGCCTGTAAATGATATTCATCAAGCTCTTTAGATGAATACGTTTGCATGATTTTTTGCTGTGTCCTGCTGTGTGTGCTCCAAATGTCTTTGTCGAAGTATGCATATTTAAAAGCATGCGTGTAAAGGTCATTGTTTGGTGAGAGAGTGCGGGTGTGTTTATATGTGTGTGTGTGGTAATGGTTATTAATACGCTAATGGCTGATGAGGATGTACTGTATATGTGTGTGTGTGTCCTGTTCCCCAGGAGAAACTCAATACCACTCACTGTTGCTAATGAGCTGTGGGACCTCATCAGCATTAATACTACATTAGTCTCAACCAACACACACATCAATGCACACACATCCACATACTATATATAAATACAACCTACTGACGCATATGCACACCTGTGCAAATCCATAAAAAAGGTAAACAGTTAATAGGATTAAAAGGAATTTTCACACCTTGCTGTAACACAAATAACACAGTGTTACACACTTAGAGACTGGATTTGTTTGGATTAATCCAAAACCATGTAACAGGTTTAATTCCCAAATGTTATGTATCAATTTAAACAGAATATTGTCACCTTAAGTACGTAACTACAAGAGCAGGGGATTACATGCTCAGAAATGGTGCTATATTGCCATAAAGGAGCCTTTCCAGATGATTTTATTAATATCCTGTGATTACTTTTAACAATTTTCTTGGACTAAGTTTTAAATGCTGTTAGTCTCATTACATAAAGGCATTCGCTGAACATGAAACGTCGCTGCTGCGGCTCCTCCGGGCCTCGTCACGTTGGGAAACTGTGTCGGGGGGCATCTACGTGAGCCTAATATACGTAAATAGCCGGACCCATTAGCTCCTGAAGCATTCTGCCATCAGCCTGCTGCATTCAGAACCCTGTGGCTGGCTCATATACTGCAATCTAATTCTACTACCACAGGGAGAGGAGGGAGGGAGAGAGAATTGTATTGTGACAGAGAGCAGGAGGGAGTGGGAGGGAAAGGGAAAAGAAGAGGAGAGAGAGAGGGCTACAGAGAAGGAGAGAGGTAGCTTAATGCAATAAAGCATGTAGTATTGACATCTTTCTCGTGTCTATTGATTCCCCATTATGTTGCTAACAAACCCAGGTTGACATTTTGTCATTTGCAATCATGTTAACACTGCGACTTGCACGCTCCCCTCCACACACCGATCTATACCTACACACACTAGTTTGCACGTGTGCTCAAGCTTGTGCACACACACACATACACACACTCTCTCTCTCTTTCTGCAAATGGGTAAGCACATGCATGGCCTCACGTCATGTAGCCATCGAAGACATGTGCCAGCACCCCAGACACATGCAGAAATGTCTTGAGAGTAGCCAGGAAGCACAGACACAGAACTGTAGACATGGTGATTAATGGATTAAGACTCAACATTTTATTGGAATACTGCTGCTTGAAATAAACAAACAAACATCAGATTGGCCCCACATGATCAGGAAAAGTTATGAGGAATACAAATATCAACAACTGTATGGTTAATGTTACTCTGTCTTAAATTCAGAGACAGAAATAAAGCGAGTCTAAAATCTGAGGAGTGTGTGTGTGTGTGTGTGAGAGAGAGAGAGTTAGACAGTTTATTGTAGGAGATGGTGGTTAATGGTGTGTGACAGAAGGTGCATAGCTGAGATGAACTGAATCCAGGTGTTTGTGTAAGTGTGTGTGTGTGAGCGAGAGAGAGAGAGAGAGAGAGAGAGAGAGAGAGAGAGAGAGAGAAAAGCAGTCTCCAGTCTCCTTGATGTCCCATCATATCATATCATATCAAGCCCTGCGCAGTGTGGGAAACCTGCGGTTTCTCCTCTATGTCCCATTAAACTTTCATACACCAGTTAATGCTGATGGCTTCACAAACCACTTTACTACACATACACACACATACACACAAATAGTTCACATAGCAGTGGCCCTGACCCCGTACCTTCACAGACACAATGCCATTAAAAATAGAACAATCCCTGGATCTGTTAGAGCAGCTCGCTATCCAGGTGGAAAACGGTCTAACATGCTTGTTTTATGCTATATGATGGTTCGTCTGTTTCATGACAACGCGTGTCTGTGTGTGTGTGTGTGTGTGTGTGTGTGTGTGTGCGTGTGCGTGTGTGTGTGTGAGCCCCCACAGGGGTTGTGCATGAGTGCTCGAGGCCTGTTGTAACATGAAAGAGAATGAAAACACAGGAGGCAGAGAAGGGTCAGGTGGGGCCGAGTCAAACGCTCCGGCTGTGACCTCTGACCCCGCACGGAGCTCCAACTCAAAGGAGTCAAGGAGCCGCTAGGAGTCAAAGAGACAAGTTAACTGAGAGGTTGAGTCAAGAGCCCTTCAACTCCCTGGAAAACCTGTGTGTGTGTGGGGGGGGGGTATTAAAATGTTCTGTGTGAGTTACCGGTGGAAGTTGGGAAAGCACAGATTAGAGCTCAAGGGCACGATGTCTGAACTAGACAAGAAGTTACAGAAGACACCTCTGTGCTGTGTCGGCTCTACCTTGGCATTTCTGCGAGTAAAAACGTTCATGCGATGCCGTCCCTTGTTGTTTGCCAGTGCACAATTCTTGCAGAAACAGCAGCGCAGTCCTGTTTCAGTCCTGAGACGTTGAACTGACCCTGCACCCTCTTGGTGACAAACTCTCTGAGTTTGAAAAGGACAGCACCTTGTACTGTGTTATCAAAATGGAATAAAATCAGCATAGCATTGTGAATCACCGTTATCCCGCCATCTAAGGAACCCAGCAGCCTGTGTACACATCCCATCAGTTTGCCTGCTTATTCAGATGCTGGCCGCGGCCCGGGACACTGCAACATAATGGCTCATCCGTGGTTTACTCTCACCTCTCAAGCTCAAACTGGGTTTTCCTCTCCCTCCTCGTTTTTCACTCTGTCATTTACTCTTACTTTCACCCACTTCTCTCTCTCTCCCGCTCTCTCTTTCCACATTTTTTTTTTATCTCATTCTGACATTCGCCATTTTTCAATGTGCGGAGCACGAAAACTCCGCCTTCCCGGTCCCTGCTCCTTCCCCTCATACTCCCTCCAACCCCTCTCCCCTCTCTTGTATATCTCTGGAGATATGGTGGGTAACAGGTCCCTCTCATCCCTCTACACTGTCACCCCCCTACCCCCCCTCTCTCTATCACCTTTCCCTCCACTGTCACATGCTGCGCACTGCTGACTGAGTATGAGGAGTAAGGTTGAAGCCTGGCATCTCTGAAATCAAATGGGCTTGAACTGATCTGGAAATGAGAGGGGAGCTGTGCACTAGGGGGGGATGCCTGGCCCTTTAAGAGCCCATCCACCGGCTAAGGTGCACACTAGCCACATTTACGCACCATTACGCCCTGATACGCAAGTTGCTGTATGTATATGCATTAGTGTATTGAAATACGTCGGAAATAAAAGCCCATTGGCCTAATATGGTATTTTCCCTCACTTCCCTATACTCTGCAGTCCTTCACTGTGCTCATACAGGACAGAAAACACATTAGAGGCAGCGCATCCTTCCCTCTCCAAAGATGTAGTGGGGGGGAAAGGGCTGAGCAGCTGTTGCATGTCTGAGAAACAGCCGAAGCTGGACTGAGCTGGAGCTCTCTCGCAACGACAGTCAGTGACACACTGAAGCCAGCCTGGCTGCTCCCACCATGCGTCCTTTTATTCCGCTTCAGCGCAGATGAAACGCAGACGGCGCCCCAGCCACAGCCGGTACCCTCCCCCCCCTCCCTGACTCTACACTCCCTCTGCTCCTCCGCTTTCAACCGTTCAGCAGCCGAGCAGCAATGGGACAGAGAGATGTAGTCACTGGAAGTCTATTTCCAGTGGTGTTTACAAAGACGCGAGCCCTGTCCCCTGACCAGCATGTAAGTCCGAGCAGAAAGCAGTCACCACGGCGAAACAGACACGTTCGGCAATGCTCAAAGCCGAGTCATTAATAAATGATCAACATGAATAAAGCACATTTACAAAACAGTATGAAATAAAACGAGAGAATATCGGTGTTTTCTCCCTCTCCTCTCGTACGTTCGTACTCCTCCGTGCACCTTCTCTCTCCTTCTATCTCCCCCTCTCCCTGCTTCCACCGGCCCAGGAATCGATCTCCGCAGGATCGATAAGTTGGCATGAATATTCCCTGCCTGCCGAGAGTCTAGTTGGGGAGAGACGGAGGCTGAGGCTCAGGCGCAGGCAGTGGAGGAGAGGGGAAGGATGGGGACGGAGACAGGAGAGAAAAATACTCGGAGAAAGGAACATAGGAAAGGCGTGGAAATGAACCAACACACGGGTGGAACAGTGGCGCATCGCTCCACAGAACGGACAGCAAAAACGGACATTTTACGCAACTCATTTTCAATCAGTCGGGACACTCCAGCGCGCTCGGGAAAGCCTCTTTGATTTGAACAACCGCCCCGCAAGTGTAAAGGACTCTGTTTAAGCTTTCAAAAGGAGCTGGAGGAGTGTGTGTGTGTGTGTGTGTGTGTGTGTGTGTGTGTGTAAGTGGGTGTGTGCGCCGACAGCTCTCCCCGCTGCAAGTGCATCGGCACCGAGCAAGGCGGGGCGGGTCTGCATGGCTGAGTCTGACCGACATGGAGGATGTGTAGCAGGGAGAAGAGAGAGGGAAAAAAAATGTCTTACCGGAGTTGGAGCGGAGAGCCAGAGGGGACTTGAGACGCCAGGCGTTGAGGTCAGGGGCAGTTCTCTGAAACACGAACGGCACCGGCAAGGGAACAAACATGATCTTCCTCCGGCTTCTTGTTTTGATGCAAATAATCTGACAGAAGTACTCTAATAAGCTCTGTCCTCTTCTGAAGCTTCTGTGTCTTCGCCCGTTTCTCTGGTAGACAGCTTTGGGGGAATATTTGGTATGGAGAGCTCACAACATTCGCCGTTAGGTGTGTACACATGTAGCCCGGCTGCGCACTTTTATTTACATGTGTGGATGTCGACGGGTGGCCGGCATTAGTTTTGGTGTAAATGTGCATAGAACATATATGTAGGATGGTCCCTTGAGTGCAGCAGTTAGCTTACAGTCCAGACTAACACACAGACGGACAGACGGGAGATCAGACCTCACTTCTACAGGCTACAGGAAAAGTTGTGTTACAATTACAGGCCTATTGTAGTCGCTTTAATAAAAAAGGCTGTGTGTCACCTGCCTGTCGTTGATGCACCTGCGTCTCTCTGTTACCTTTGCGCTGCTAAAGCGTTCTCCTTGAGTAAACATAGAGGCCCGGGAGCTTATTTTATCCTCTCACTCCTCACGAGTAATGTTTCCAATAGGTGTGAAAAGGCATGAGAACAGTCGCTAGCCTACTCCTGTAGCATCCGGCCGGGCTTAGCTTTGGTATTCGCTTTGCAATTTAAAACACCGCAGTAAATGATGAGACATAGAAACAGACAAGACAGTGTTCAAGGCCAGCAGAGTTATAAAGTCTTATTTGGATTTCTGTAGTATTTGGTTTGATCTATTGTATTTGGTCTCTAGCTGCACGCGCTCCTTCCCCTCTCTCCTTGGCATGAAGGCTACATATAAAACATTCGTCCGCTCGCGCAAAGCTGCGGATCGCGTCGCGAGCACATTTAAAACAGCTTCATTAAAGGCTATCATCAACAAATAAATAAACAAGTGGTGGTGGTGGTGGAGGTGGTGGTGGTGGTGGGGGGAGAGGCTACACGGACACACACACACACACACACACACAAACACACGCACACACAAACACAACGCGCGCGCTTGGCCCTGACGCTCCTCCTCCCTCGCTCTCTGTCACAAGGCAGTAATTAAAACGCAATCAATCGATAAATAAATAAATAAATAAATACAGCGGGTAAATAAATAATTAAAAATACTAAAACACAAAACAACGGAAATAAGAAAGCGTATAGAATCCGGTTATGGTCTCCCGTTTTATCGGAACACTTGCCTATCTCCGTCCGTCCGTCTGTGTGTCTTTTTTGTCTGTCTGTTTGTCCCCGTTATTATTTGGGAACCCCAATAGCTCATTCGACCCGGCTCCCTCCAGGATTGTAGCGATCTGCCACTAGGCTGGCCGCAACATTGAGGCGAGAGAGGACCCGCTACTACTCACACATCACCACCCCACCCCCGCACCTCCCTCCCTCCATCCCCTCCCTCCCTGCCTCCTCCCCTCCCCTC
>NTHP01000040.1:885120-931650 GCA_003416845.1 Oplegnathus fasciatus
CCGTCTCTGTCATGTTTTAGTTTTCATATGTTGGTTTTGTTCTTCCTCATTTTCCCCTTGTGTAAAAAATGAAAGGCTGAAAATAGGATGAGTGAGGGGGGAAAAAGGCAGGAGGCAAAAGCTGCGACTGTACATCGTTGAAATCACTGTCTGCAGTGCTGAGACTGTTCTCTTCTCTGCACTGACAGTTACGGACTACAATACTGCCCCAAACCCCATCCATATACATCGCACTCTGCAAACCAAACCTTACCCATAGACGATGCAAAATGCTGCCTGTGCCCAGTGTTGAATTACTGTATACCAATGTGATATTCTCACAGCATGACAAGAGGAACAGCATTGATCAGCCACAGGCAGCTGCATAAAAAACACCCTTTAAATCGCATTCAGACATACAAGCTATTTGAAAAGCTAAACCCGGCCCATGCATGTTTTTTGAATTAGTTATCAACCATGCACATTGTAGTGTGACAGGCGAGGCAAAGCAAGGATAACTGTCTGTCTTTTCCTATCTCTTTCTTCTTCGTGCTTCTTGACATCCTTTCAGCAATCCTTTTTCACACGTTAAACGCACAAAGAGAATGGAAGTGAGAGGCGTATGAAGTGGAGTGGATTTTGTTTTTTCCTTTTCTCCTCTTCACAGACATTAAGTCTTCCATGGTGGACCCAGCATAAGAGGCAGGCAGGCAGTCATGGCTTGGCCGACATGACTCTACATTTAGGCCTAATCCACAACTCGTCCTCCACACTGTTGTGGGTATGATGGAGATGGTGAGCGAGAAAGTTATGGAGCGAGAGACATAGAGGGCTAGAGCGGGAGAGAGAGAGAAAGTGTGAAGGGGTATTGTTGAGATGTCCAGGCAAGTCCGGATGCATTGGTTCCGTATAACATTCCTATTTCACTTCAACAGACGGATGCTGCCATTCTGAGAGAACGCAATCCTGATTTCTCGCTTGAGACCCAATATCTGCACCATACAAATAGGAGGATATGGAGGGAATGCGATACAGACTTGGAATATGGCTCTTTCTTCTTATCCTGCTCAGCCATATTGATGTTTTTGAGCCTTTCATTGCTCAGCCAAAATGAAGTCTTTCAGGGCCGGAGCCATTGACAGATTAAGAAAACATATCCTATTTTGTAGGACATGACAGAGGCTCTCTTGTTATCTGAATAATATGAGCAGTGCTGAGGTGGCACGGAAGCACTATTTGTGAAACATTGTGCGGTTAAACTCAGGGGTGAAATTACAGCCCGCTCTCACAACAAAAAAGTCGAACCGTGGAAGCGAAAGTAGTTTCTCACTGTGGTTGTAACATCAATTTAGCTTTTTTTTTTTCCTTTTCATTTATCATCTTGCAAGGGGAAAAAAAGCTCATTACATTCAGTCATTTTGTTATATAATTGATAATGGGAAAATCAGTCCATGATTATGCTCCAATATCCACAACTTCATATTCCTTTTAAGCCTTGAAAATGTTGAGCTATACATGGCAACACCGCCGAACCCTCACACGACACAGAAACTGATGGGCTGGAAATCACTGAGGCCAAATCACAGAAAATTGATCACATCCAACAAAATGGCCGCAGTGACTAAAATTGGTGTGAGCTTGAGCTTGCTCGGGACAGAAAAAAAAAAAAAGAAAATCTGGCAGGTGCATTGTGACCACTGCATGGTAATTGTTCCTACATGGTGAATGATTTTGGAACCAAAAATGAATATATTCTGACATTAATTGTGAAGGTGACATTAGTGACATTTAAATCAGGCAGGAGAGAGAACAGCAAGCAACAAATAGAAACGCGAGGCTGGGCAGAGGTGTAGTGGCAAAAAGAGGATGTGTGGATGATAACAAAGAAAACAACAGGGGGAAAAACTGAAAAAAAAAAAGGTTCAAGGGATGAAGGAGAGAAAATAAGGTGTGCTGCAGTCATCTGGAGTGTGTAAAAGGGTTATGCTGAGAGGTGGCATGTTCAGATGCGATAGACAGAAAGGAGAAGAGGGAGGAGGTGGGTAACAGAGAGGTACAGGGAGAACAATTGAAAAAGGGCTGGTAGAGAGGGAAGAAGAGATTTAGGATTAAGGAACGAGTGTGGGGTAAAAGGAGGAGGATTAGGGGTTTGGGTGAGAGAAGGACAAAGTGAGAGGCGGGCGGGATAGAGGAGGAGAAAACAGGAGAGCAAGAGACACAGAAAGAGGAACTGTACAGGGCTTTTGACAGAGAGAGCAGGGATAAAAAGATGTATTTTTCCTGCTTCCTCTGTTGTCCTCCCTCTCCTCTGGGCAACTTCCCGCTGCTCTCCCCCTCTCTGCTGCCTTCCTCCTCTGTCTGACACAGTGGGAAGATAGGTAGGAAACCTAATCGAGCCAGACACACCGGCTGCTCTCTGCTGACACTCTCAGGCGGAGGGTGGGCACTACAAATTTTGCTGACCGGCCCAGCCGAGACCCCCCTCACCTATCGGCCGGAGCGGCCATCAATCCGGCACAATAGCCTGGAGGAGGCTGGGGGTGATGGGATGAGAGGGAAGGGGATGTGGTCCTGCGATGCTCAATGGGTAACGCACGCCACTAACGGTGTCAAGAATTAGGAGTTTGATTCCTGCTGGGCATGCGAGAAAAACATGTGGGTACTGTGGGTGCCTGGCATCCATCAATGTAGACAATTCCCTGGTAATATTGGTAAAAAAGGGCTCACATGATGAATAACCATAATGATCACTCTGATAACCTTTACCAATACAATAGCGCTGAAACACTTGGTTGATTAATTGATTAGTTGATCAAAAGAAAATTGGGTCTAGTCATGAAAATAAATGCAATTATTTGTAATCATTTTAATAATTTAACAAGAAAAAATACAAAACACTTGCTGGTTAGATCTTAGAAAAATGGCCTCAGTTCTATTTCATATTTAGTAAAATGTGTATTTTAAGTTTTTTGAGTTTAAACAGAATAAGTAACCAACTGTAATATAATTTTGTCTGGCAACTTGTGATCATGTATGTGTCATTATTTTTTGACATTTTAAAGTCCAGATTGAATTATAAAAAAGAAAAAAAATCATTACTCTTTATGAAAGCAAAGAACATTAGCTGCAAATTTGCAAAGCTGAAATGTAGATAAATTAAATTTGCAGTGTTGGTGCTTTATAGCAGATTTAGAAATAAAAACTGGTGTTGCTGAGGTGCTGATTCCGTTACACCACTTAATATGAACTGGTATATTAGCAAACAGATAATCAGATTATAGATGTTTTTTATACATTTTTTTGTCACATAATAGTTGTGAATGTCTTCCAGTGTAGCTGTTAAACGCTGGTTTTTTTTATCTTTGCAGAGTTATACCTGTAACATGGTTAAATCAACACAGAGCACAACTACAGCTTGCACCCACAGTATGGGTCCCACCATCGTTGCTTGCAGCCATGCAACTATAAACCGCTGGTTCCACATGATGGTTAAGGTTACAATGATTTTTTTGGGGTTTTTTTCTTGTGAAATTTCAAATACTTTCTAGACTCAAGGCCTCCTCTGACACTTCAAATCAAACTACCTTAAAAAAGGAAACATTCTTTAATTGGTGCACTCTGCATAAGCACCGTTGCAGTATGGTTTTATTTTAGGGAGAAAGAAATCAAAAGGGTTCAAACTGGTGTGGACAAAAGCTAGGTCATGGGTGTGGCAGGGTGCCAGGGTGGGAGCATGTCCGGGGTCCAAATCTGTGGCAGTGGGGCTGACGCTGGACTACGTCCTGCAGGTAAAATGGATGAGGGTCAGTGTGTGGGGGGAGAGTCTGCCTCCTTGGTCATTGTGTGGGGGGAGGTAGTCATTACAGACTGACCGTTACGGTGACAAGCAGTGACACACTGAGGCTTCACTCGGGGGAATTAGATGGTGGACAGACGATGGGATGTGCAAAGGTTGTGTGGACATTGCACACGCGCTGCATTGTTCTTTTTTTACTCTGTATACATTTAGTACCTATGTGTGTACATGTGTGATTGTGATTCTGTGTTGCCGTATATATGTGTGTGTGTGTCCGGGCTAGATAGCACATATTTGCTAATCTGGAGGGGGTAACTGGAGGAAGGGGGTAGGGTCAGAAGCCGGGGTCAGGTGTTAATTCACTGCTTCAAACCAGAGCCAAGCACCAAAACCATGGGAGACTGCAGCGGAATAGATCGACAAAAACCACAAGGATATATTCAAGGTCCGCTGTGGTAACCACCTCTGTCTCTCCCCCTGCCGATTTCCTCTTTAGATTCCCCTTCGCTCTTACTTTCCTCCCTTCTGTCCTAAATTTCACCTCCTCTAATTCCATCTTTCCCCCTTTCCCCATCCTCTCTCCTCTCCCTGGCCGGTCCAGTACGTCGCCTCTTCCCCCAGCTGTTAGACCCCCAAAGGTCAGTCAGTCTACAGGGTCATCAGTCTGGGATGAAGCTGAACTCTGACCCCGAGCCCTTGATGTATTCCAACCACAAACCCGCAGACACACTCACATAATGGACATGTGTGGCCTCACAAGAGGCCTGTTTCATTGTGGTCATTTTTGATCAATTTATCACTTCTCTTTTGTCACTTATTGAAGTCCTGTCTGTGCTGGTGAAGCCTCGGTCTGCGTGGCTGCACTGGTTGAGTGGTCAGGTTAGGAAAGACAACGCCATTGACAACAGGATCTTTGCGGATGATTAATCCATCCGCCATTTATCAGCTAATCGATGCAGCGATGATCGTGATTTGCCCATTGATTATATTCAATAACCACAATTGATACATGACTATGTGGGGGGAAAAAACACGTTCTTCCACAGGACAGACAGACAAGGCAGCCTGCATAGACATGCAGACACCAACCAAAAAAACATCACCTAAATGAAGGATTTTTGACAATTTCTCTGAATTTTTTTCTATAGCAAACTACTGTAGCCTCAGTGAAAATATACTGTTGACCTTTTTGGTCATCCTTGATGTTTTCCCTGAGGCAATGTGTTTTTATAAATGTGTTCATGTGAAAGATATCCAATAAATTAAATTAAAATAAAACCTGAGTAAGTTCACACCAGCCATAACCTACATCTAAATTATAAAGACATTTTATGTATTTAAAATATTATTCAAGACATTTTTTCAAAATCATAGACAAATTCTTTCAGAAATGATTGAAACCACACGCAGAACACTTGGAAAGCTTCTGTTTATCATTTTGAGGTGAAAGTTTTCTATTCAGGCAAATCCTATATCAATATATTCCGTATATATAAAGGTCACTGCTGGCCCATTCTTGTCACAAAAACGATGCATCGTGCAACTGCAATCTTTCCGCCTTAATTGAGGAACTGGCCAAGCGACCTTTGACCTGCGGGTCATTACCGCATTGTGCACCGGGCCGCGGAGAGCAGCCACACCATTTGGGAGGGGAGTCGTGCGCAGAAAATGGATTAATTTTGTATGGCCTGTGGTGCTTGATACCGACTGGAAGTGGCCAGTCACAAAAATGTATAGAAAACCCTACATCAAAGCCTACAGGAACGATCTCGCTTTATACGACACCAAAACTGAGCCAATAAACCGTTTATGAAATGAGCTTTCGGACAGGCTGCATAGACTTTAACATAAACCATAAAATTGAATGTATCGGTTGTGTGGTCTGTTTCAAGTTGATAAGGTGCAGGACAGGGTGTTAGGGTGCCACTTCTGCAAAAAACAGCCCCAGCTCATGTGCAGGCTTTTCATTGTAACACGCAGCTCAATCCTATTTGGATAATCTATAAAATATTAATAATCATTTCTCCTGAACACACTGCTTTTAAAATCCGTGCAGAATTATGAAAGGACAATTTTATGAAGATATCGGGATCTTGCAGGTTTATGCAGTATTTTACTAAATGCGCAGGTGTCATCACTTGATTAAAAGCCTTTCAGTATACCTGCGTATTTGATTTGACTCCCTCATTATTAAAGAAACTTTATGAAACGGAAGGTATTACAAATCTCGTCTTTACTGAGGATGCATTTATAAGCGATTATTTGCACTTAATATTTTGTACCTCTTCACTTTTTACATTTTTCCTCGAAAAAAAGAAAAAGAAACGTTTTCCGTACACGTAAATATTTTTAAAATAGCCCAGGCTTTATTTGTAAAGATTGTCTAATATTTTCCGCGTCCCTACGAGTTTCTGTTGTCTTTTAATGCGATAAACTGCAACTCAAAGAGTTTCAATGCTGTCTGCTCTTCCAGTTCTGTTTTATATTTGGACGAAGGCGAAATTCTAAATAATTACTCCAGTAAATAACAGCTTGACAATTTGTATTATAAAGAAATATACTAATACACTAAAAGCGAATTACGCACATTAAGATGAAGATGAAATAAGGGGCCTGCTGTTTAAATATGGGAATCAGAGTTTCGAAATATTCCTGAACTTTTCTTGCAAAGGATTTAACTTCCAAATTAATATCGAAATTTTGAACACCCCTAAACTGTAGACTATACTCTCAGTTTACCTAAATAGCTACTGAAATACTGCAAAAATGAATCATAAGTAATGGGTTTTTATTTAAATAGTATGCATACATACATAAATAGATATTTTAGCGTAACAAGATCTGCAGGATAGGCAGCAATATTGAAAACGATCAGAACTCAGAATACTGGTCTTAAAGTATTCATATGCAAAAAAACAATCTGCATTCATATTTACATATTCTCTGACAAAACGTAAACAGTAACACCTGTGGACTGTCGATTTAAAAAGTAAAATGAAGTTAAAAAAAATGTTCGATATGATCAATAACTTTGAGTCCAGCAATGGATGCTTCTATCAAACAGCAAATAACGGAGCGATTTGGAGATTTAGACTTTATATGCAAAGCAACAGTGTTCAAAGTTCTCACGACAGCTGCAGCACAATTCAGATTCAATTCGCTGTTAATTCTGCGTTTTAATTTAATTACATTTTAAGACATTTGCAAAAAACAAATTATAGATATTCATTGTAAAAATTACTCAGATGATTTGGAATAGCCAATTAAAACACACACACACACACACACACACGCACACACACACACACACACTTTGGCATATTGATATTAAAATTATATCCAATTGTTATAAGATGAAGAGTTAGAAATATAAGGTATGACAAAGAGGAGGCTACAACTCAAAACACCAATTATTGACCAGCCTTATCACAATTATTCATATTGGTGTAGGACACGAGCCGCAAACATCAAATCAAATATTTTCTGTGTTCCCACATTAAGAAAGCGCTTGGACACATACAGCTAAAAATTAATATGCATTATTATTACTATTATAAAATATCAGGACGCGGAAGTCTGTGGCTGAATAAAGTGGGAGGCACCAGCCTAATGTGTTTGTCAGTGCAGCAGCTATGAATGTGTAACAAAGTAGTGACTTTTAATGATGCATCCTTTGCTAAATAAGAGTCGCGCAATAAATGCAAACTGGGGAAAATAACTGATCCAAATACATGACATGATAAATAGAAAAAACAAGTCGTCTTTTTCTTTCTTTAGAGCTGCAGTCTTAACGAGAACTACGTGTGTCCTGGTCTCATGGGGTTTAAAGTCATATGTGCACTGTGGTTCACACTACACATGTTTGACTGCTGTTTAATACGATGACTTTGAACAGTTCACACTTAAAGTGTGTTTTTCACACAAGGGCACCACTAAATTCATCTACATAACCACGAGACGAAAACGCACACTCACAATAGCGCGTGCACAGTTTCAAATTACCCCACAAACTTAAGCTCACGTGTCGTTGTGCAACAACCCTGCTCTAAAACCGTCAGTGTAATATACCTGTACATTATGTACTATTTACATCCCCAAATCAAAGATGCAACCCCGAGACACTCAGGCCTTGTGACAGTGTGAGTGTCTCCCATCAACACATTTTGTTTTGAGCATGTGTGAGGGTCTGCTTGTTAAAAGATGAGGCACTAATGAGCCTAAATACGACCTTGTAGTGTGTGTATCATTTTAATGGAGAGCAAAGGTCAAGCAGAAATGGACAGAAATGTGTTTGGAAACCACATCTGAACCAAACCACAGCAGTGATAATAATCCAGGACCAGTGCCCCCCTCTGAGGTGTGTGTGTGTCCATCAGTGCAAAGAGTGTGTGCAAATCAAATCATCACACTGACCCAGGGATACCTCAAAGATGTTTAAGCGACATTTTGGTGCTAAAATGTCAGGATACAAGGACTTTGTTACACGGTATAGGCGACGTTGCTGAGGGGCTGTTTGTTAAATGATCATCGGGCACCGCGCAGGCAGCCAGCGGACAGCGGGAGCCCAGCGGCCAGGCAGAGAGGCTGGAGAGCCGGCTGGGAGGTGTCCACCGTCCGCTCTCCTCCTCTCCTCTCCTCTGCCGGTGCAAGCTCCCTGCTCGGCCTTATAAAGCCCATAGATCCCCTCCTTTTAATTGATTTTCTCATAATTAACTCAGTCTGTCCATCGATTTCCCTTCGGCGGCGTATCAGCCCTCACCGTGCTGAGGTGTTATTGTGCTATCTGCAGGCATCGGGATACCGACGAGCAAATATCGACCACGGTGATTAAAAACCTCACAGCGCGGGTGAATTTGGCCGTAAACTGCTGTGTTACAGGCCACATTATGCACACATTAAGACACAGGTTGCCTATTAACGCACCGGCCTGCACGCCCACCTGTGCGTAAAGAGCTCTCAAATCAGCCGTGGCCTTTCACAATCAGGAATCAAACAACAAAGAGGATAACGACCGAAGAGGAGTCAACAGAAATATAAGCTAGAGTCTAAATAGTGTATATCTAATTCTCAAAACATGAGTTCTCCCTTCAAGCCAAACGTCCACGCTGCCAGATGTGCATGAATTCAAATGTGAGCGGCTTTACGCGCAAAATAAACCCAGCGCATTCAGCAACAACGAGAACAACCACACGTTCACTCACACGTTTATATGAGGCAAATAATGTGCATGACATTCGCAGACGATGAGAGGAGGCGTTGCAGGCGCAGAGCTGCAGTGACTTCCGCATATGCATAAACACAGAGCATATTCCGAATCAAATATTCCCGCGATAATACAACATGCAGAGCAGGCAAGAAGACACAACGCTATTCGTCCACGGAGCAAAGGAGCAAGGGAGGATAGGAGAGAGAGAGAGAGAGGTAGAGAGAGAGGGGCACAGAAAGTGAGAGAGTCGGAACACGAGGGTTGCCCCCGTGAATTAATTTCTATCTAATCAATAAAAGAGAAAAAAAAAAGACCATCCCCGCACAAAAAAATCATTAGGACCGATATTTCTCTAGACCCTCTCTCCTCTCTCCACTGCCTTTCCCCAGGACGCTGCCAGGAGGAATGTCGGGCTCCCCTGTAAGTGGACTCAAATCTTTCGCCTTTTGAATTGACACAGAATAGAAAGATTGTGATTTGAGAAGGGAAAAGGGGGAGTGTATGGTACAGCTGAGGAGAGGAATGGTGAAAAGACACATGGAGGAAAAGAAGTTAAGTCTGCAGGATGCATATCTGAGCCACCCAAACGCCGCCCACAGAATCATTTTCTTGTTTTTTGTTGTTGTTTTTTTGTGGATGTGAAAATTTACCAGTGCTTCCATCGGTGAACGTCTCCATCCCCGCCATGCGAGCAGCCTGTCTGGACAAGAGAGGGATGGAGAGCAAAAAGATGGGGGAGAGGGTACGGAGGGGGGGCGGGCAGAGGTGCGTGTAAGAGGGGCCAGTGTGCGGGGCGGTTGATCTGGGTTGGGGGCTCAGTATTAAACTGAGGGGTGGAGGGGTTAGAGGTGAGGGGGGTGGGGAGGTTAGGGGGAGGGGGGGTGCGTATGGCAACACCCTAACCTTTCATGTCCCCCCTTTTCTCTCGCTCTCTCTCCGTCCGTGTCCCTCGTTGTCCCTCTTTCTCTCTCCATCTCTCACCCTCGACGTGTGTCTCTCAGCGGTTTCCATGGCGACCCGGTGGCTGTGGTGCTGCTGCTGAGGAGAAAGAGGCGCGTGCATGAGAGTGGGAAGGAGGGAGCGAGGCGAGACGGTTCGTTTGAAGTGCAAGGATGGGATCGTGGCACATCTGTGGTAATTAGCAATCAGGGGCACGTCGAGGATTAAACATCACTGCACAAACCTCATGATATGTTCTCTTAAAAGATGCCAGGTTGCCAGTATGATGTTTATGGTGCTGGTTTACTTTGTAGGTGCTAGATGTTTAAAGGGCCCAGTGTGACCCTGCTGCTGAGTGGCCTGCATAATAATGCCATTAGGTATGTACAAACAAACCATAAAGTTCTGCAAGTTTGAATTTAAAATCTGTGCGTGTGTTGTGGGAGGTTTCACTCTAAGTTCTGTAACTTCCTGACATGACAGATGTTTCTGACATGACACAGTGGATATTCAGCAGGAGCTCTGCTGTTTTGAATATGGGGCCTCCTCAAAATGGTGATTTATCTATATGCTGCCACCTGCAGGCCACAGGAAACACAGTCCTTCCTGCCCAGCGTGAGCAGAGAAACCTGCAGTTCCTTCTGCTCACACGCTCACTAACACGGTGACTCCTTCATAAATTTGGTTTGCATGTTGTATTTGCAGTGCAACGGGTCTGATTTAACCTAATCAAGCAAGTTACACCAGATTTTGTGCCATGGAAATGTATCTGTTTCATTATTTCTTAAATAACTGAATAAGGAACGCATCCACTAACATTTGAGTTTAAAAAATACATTTTTCTGGTGTAATAATTATAAATAAAGCAACTGGGATGACAAATTCCATCTCACATTCATGTACTTTGAAAAATGTGCTCATATCCTGTCTGTCTTTTAAAAATCTTGTTTGAAATCTGTTGTGACTGACGACCAGCTTTTCAACCACACACAGTGCAGAGGTAAACCAAGGAAGAAGGCTTTCGAGAAGATCACCTAATGTAATTTTCTCTCCTCAATAAAAGCTGTAGAATTTCCCCCATCAGAGAGATGTACCATATGCTGCAGGGTATACATATAATAAAGGCAGCCCCAGCGGGCCGGCAGAAGGCTGTAGTGTCTATCAGCTTTAGATGACACGTTTCGATAGGAGACTGATTTAGGCCTGAGCTACCGCAAGATGACTTGAGTCTCCATCCAATCAAGGAGGTGCGAAGAACACCTGCGGACAGTGGAATAAAGTCTACGGGAGGATGATGACCAGTGTCCTGCCGCACAACCCAGCATTACATTAGCTTTTGCACCCAATACAATTTGCACCGTGGAACACAAACCCAACTCTGATGTCTCTATGAAGTGTTTTAGGCAATAAACCGAACAGTCACCTCACCAAATGTTCAAAGGGTGCTATGGTGTAAAAAAAAAAGAAAAGGGGCCGCTTTATATATTTGAGTCCAAGTTATTCCCTACTGCAGGTAATAGAAAGTGAAACACATGTTGAAACTGATCGATTCATTAAAAACACAATACGCTTTTATTATTTGCAATTTTGGCTCCATCATTGTTTCTCTCTTGCCATGGCTTCCCCTGGTTGTGTGGTCCCCAGCCAACTGCATCACAAGACGGCCACTGTCCTGCCCCAGCTCCGTCGCCATGGCAACGGGATCTTTGACCCCCCCGTCTGTGGAATCCTTGACCTGGATGTAGATCAGCGCAGCATCGAGGGAGCCTATTGGCTGAAAGCTGCTGCTGTGCTGAAGCCGCAGAGGAGGGGGGACTGTGGAGGTGGTGATGGGGGTGTGGGCTCTGAGGGTCAGTAGCAGGCCGGGAAGATGGCAGCATCCTGGGGTCCGCTACGGTTGATAGGCTTAAACCTTGTACTTTCAGACTCAAAATGACCCTTCAGCCGAGGCTTGTTCTACCTTGATCACTGTAGCTTTGGACAATGAGGGCATTCTTTAAAGCAATCATTTGACATTTTGGGAAATATGCTTATTTGCTTTCTTGCAGAGAATTACATGAGAGGATCGACACCAATCTCATGTCTGTATGTACTCCTGCCTGTAAGAATTAAGTTACAGCCAGCAGCCAGTTATCTTGGCTTAGCATAAAGGCCGGAAACAGGGGTTAACAGCTAGCCTGGCTTTTTCCAAAGATAATAAAATCCACCTTCCTGCACCCTTAAAGCTCACTAATTAAGGAAGTCACTGTGCCTGGCCAAGAAATAGTCCCCCACATAACCGCAGATGAAACCACAAATTGTCGTTTTTACCCTTTGGTTTTTGTATGGATTAAACAAACAAAATATATTGTGTTGATTAGAGAGCTTTAGAGGAGCTGGTAGGTGGATTTTGTTACCTTCAGACAGAGCCAGGCTAGCTGCTAACCACTGTTTCCAGTCTTTGTGCTAAGTTAAGCTAACTGGCTGCTGACTGTAGTCTTATATTTAACAGATAGATATGACAGCGGTATCAATCTTCTCAATGGCAAGAAAGCGAAGAAGCATGGTTCCAAAAATGTCAAATTATTCTTTTAAGGAAAGCTTTCTGCACCGATCTGTTTTGGGAGACACATTTCTGGAAGGAGGGAGAAGGTTCAGTGATAACCATATCAACTGGTGCAGCAGGCTCAGCATCATTTTGATGATGTAAGAGGCTTGGAGAGCTGGGTCCAGGGTTTAGCAGTCCAGTTGTTGGAGCAGTTTTGTTGTCTGATGGAGACACCCCAGAAAAGACCTTCAGATATCTGATTCCTCTGGGAGAGGGCAGCCTGGCGGAAAGAAGGGTGGGACTTGTTGATGGTGCTCTGCCTTTCTCTTGTCCTTAGATATTTGTGAGCATAATGTTCCTGAGCGTTCCAGATATGTGCCCCAATTTCTTTGACAAACAAATCTCTCATAGTGGCAAGGTCATCCAAGAGGGAGTCATTGTTCAGAGGAGGAACATGGCAGAATCCTTTGAGTTGGATCTCTATAGTTTTGCAGAGTTCTCAGACAGAGTGCCTGGGTCTCCCTGTGGGCATCACGTCGCTGGTCTTGCTTTAAGGCTGGGTGTGGTGAGAACTGGGCTTTCAAAAATCTCAGTTTTCCCCAAGGCAGGCCTGGGGCAGTTTAGCTGGCCATCAAACAAGGCATACTCTGAACAGGGTAGAAACGGCCCTATCAGGTTTTTCCCCGAGGGTTGGTCCCGCTTACTGTTCTCCACGATGGCAAGTCAATAATAAAACTTCATTTGTACACTCGGCAGAATTTTTAAAGGGCGGGTGTGGCCAGAGTGCTCTTTAGGCAAGCAAGTGACAAGGAAGTAACAGTGCGCTAAATATTTAAAACAAAAGAGACATGAGAGAGATCTGAGAGCAGAACTGAATCAACAAGAAGGGGGCCTGAGATGTAAATAAAAATTACAACTAATCTCGCTTTGTTGCACAGCACCGGTGGTTGCAGTTTGCGTGCACATTGAATTAAATGCATATAATGATATGAGATAAATTATTAACTTGTACTATAAACTTTGGTTATTAAAACAAATTATAAATCATAAATAAATTGGTTTATTCCCCTGTGTCTTCAGGTGGTCATATCACATAACTTTGAGGTGTTTCTGACCATCTTGTCGTTTGAGGCATGTGCATTAGTTTGGTTTGTAAGTGATTAGGCTAAATGCAAATTACAAATAATCTACGCAGATAGAATATTGAATTAAAAGCATTCCTTATCTAATGACATTATGTAACTTCTGCCTGTGTCTCTTGATGAATCTTTCCATCTCTAAATTACATATCACTATACAGAATAGCCTAACCTTGAATCACAGATTTCCTAAATCCCATCACAGTGCGACTACAGAATGCTTGCTTAGATTTCCAAGAGAAACGAGGTGACTCTTCAAAGTGCCCTTTGGCCGACATTTACATTATTTATTCATGTGCTTGAGGACTGCGTTGGTCTTCAGAGGACTTAATTATGTGCAAGGAGGCCCAGTGATAAAGTCAAAAACCCCACTCACTATCATAAAGAATCAACACTTGTGTATAACAAATCAACATTTCTTAATGTTACAGTGAAACGGACTACACATAGTCCTACTGACTCATCTCTGCTCCTTATTCATTTTTGCCCTCCATGAATAGATTGGGGAGTTTGCTATATTCTCTATATAATGTCATACAGAAAAGCACAACATCTATTTTCTTTTAAAAGCTGAAAGACAAGCGCACAACCTCAAATCCACAGGAGGACTGGACTTTGGGATGCTGACAATCTAACCTAGAGCAAGGATATTAACGTATTTGAAAACAAAAACAGAAGAACCTTAAAATCCATGTAATAGCTTAGAGACAGCTACGAAATAGATTTCAATATAGGTGTTATATGTGCACCTATTTTGGTTTTGGTAAGGATCCTTTTCAAACTTCCGTTGTTTTGTGGATAAGAATGGCATCTAAATGTCTAAAATATAACTACTGCTTCTTATTTAATGTTCACACTTTGTTCATCTGAGACTTATGATTTTTTAAATTAAATCTTAGGTACCATATATAGGGAATTATCTTAGAGAGAAAATGACATTTTTATAAATGTGCAAAAATTATGAGCGTAAATGCGTTTGCGATTGATATTGATCAAAAGCAAAAGCAAATTTTCTGGTAAAAAAAAAAGGTGTCTTACATCATACAACAGTCATTACATCCATTGTAATTGCTGGGCCTTCAAGCAAGTGAATGGCACAAGGGTAGTTTGATAAGATGTTCGAAGCACACACCATTCTGGGGTTTCATCATGCTGACAGCTTAGAGCAAGGAGAAATAATTAAGGATCTGATCCACGGTGACCTGCATTCGATGGGCCACTTCAGACCATTTGGGGGCAGGGAGAGGGCGCACTCCCACTAATACAGGTACGGAGGGTGGAGGACCGGGAAAAATGACAATTCAGAAAACTGAGAAAAATAACAAAAACAAGCGCTACAACAAAATGTGAGACAAAGAGGTTCAAGATACGACAGAGGGATTTCAGAAGACAAGCGGTACATAGTTTAAGAGGTTTAAGTTTGATTTGTAAAAGGCTTATTTTCAAAACTTCCTACAGGCAAAAACAAAAACACTGTGCTGCACATAATAAAGCTTTTTATGCTATATATAAATTTCAACTGTTAAATTCCAAACCTAAAATTAACACCATACACAGGTATCAGGCCATCTATTTGGTTTTGTCTTTGTTTTAAAAACTACTTTAGGAATACAACAGCTTGTCTATAAAATGTTGTTTCTGATATTATTTGGACAACTTTAGTGCTGGAGTGAATAGTTTTTGGGAAATTTGAGTGACGCAATCGTAAGACGAACACTGGTGCGTTTCCAGAACGTTTTTCTCTTGCACGACATCAACAGCACGACAGCACAGATTAAAATTGTAGAAATGTTTGGTACAATAAAGGCTGTTTTGTACATTTAAAAAAAGTTAATAACAATGTCCAAAAACAGCTTTAGGCCATCAAACCTTTTTTATTCACCAGAAATAATGTCTAATATACAAAGATTTCCACAAAAAGAATTGCCATACCAAAAGCAAATGTTTTCTTTTAACAAAAATGTTCCCCTGAATTAGTTTCCTCCTATGTACAATACAATCATACATTAACAAATTCATTTATCAAAAACACACAAAGAAAACATGGAAATATGTCCATTGCCCTCCCTCTCCCCGGCCCTGCAGAGCCCTGCACTTCAGACAGTAGCAAGTCTGCCTGCTTAAGTCGTGCCAGTATGAAGGGACTTACAGGAGGGGCCTTATTGATCGTCTTCTACGAGTGAAGTCCAGGCATTAGTTCCAGCAGGGTGAGTAGACAGCTGTCTGTGAGCCACTCTACTGGGCCTACATAGCAGGGCTGAGTGGAGCTGGGATGTGCACTTTTGATTTTGATCTCCCCAACATCACTTCTATTGACCGACGCACTGTCCTGTGCTTTACTTGCTGAGAGAAGCACTTGCTCAGGCCTAGCTGGAAGCCCGGACACAAGCCACCATTGCATTATCCGGGTTGCTGTTGACAAGCTTGGGATGATGAATCTTCCATGGTCCGCTGAGGCCTAGCCCTAATCACTGCTGTCATCTACTGGCAAGTGCCGTATCCACTGACCACGGCAATCACAAGTCGGGTTATCGTGGTACACAGGGCTGAGAATCCCTGTGTTTGTTATCTAGGTATATATGGTTGGACTGGGCTCTCCAAAAGTTAGACATAAAGGTCAATCTGTACTCAGAGCAGCCCACTTTTCCATCTGTGCTCAATTCTCTCACACATTTTTAAAGATCAGAAACTTTTCTTGGCAGGTTTGTCCTTTAAATTAGTTGCAATAAGGATAAGTGCCAGTTAGCATTATCATTATTCTTCAAGTCCAACATGTTGATGAAAACCAAGCCACTGTCTAACGCTGAAGCATGATTTATTGGGTATAGTGGTGTGTTTGTATCTGAGAATTTCAAAAGCCCAGTTAGCATCTGAATGCCCACTGTCTACGCATGATTTTGGACAAAATGGTCCATAAATGCTTAATTAGGAGTTTGGTCTGATTGTGGCCCATATAATATGTGTATGTGTGTGTCTGTCTGTGTGTTGTCTCAACCTTGACCGTGAGCATGAGAATATGTCAACACTATGTAGTTATTTGTGGTATTTTTGTGGCAGCCCAGTCTTAACCTTATTTATCAAAGACTGATAATAGTATGAGGGGCTTACCACTTGGCACAGGCTTGCTTGCTCCTGTTCTCACTGAGACTAAGAAGAAAAATCCTGATACATCCTATTTCATCCTGGTGTCCTATAAAGTAGCACCTGTGCATGAATCCAAAAGGAAAGCACATTGATCCATTATTATTCATCTTTCTTTCACAAATAATGGTTATGTTTCAACTAAGGCCCATTATGAACACAAACAACCAATGGTAAGTGCTGCCATCTAGTGGTTACTACATGGATTGCAAATACAAAAGGAGGCCTTAAAATGCTTCCAAATTACAAATACAACTTTCAATAGCATTCCCCACTATTCCATTGTCCAAAGTTAATATAATACAGCCCACAGAGTCTTATCAGCCTATACAGCCCAGTGAGTCTCTGTGCGCCCACCATTACTGGATGACAGCATTCTCCCTACTCTCAGCGCCCTTCTGCCCTCCTCATAGTCATCCTGGTCCACACTGATCAGCAGGCGGACGCCCTCCGTGCCTGCTGCCATCCTCAGGGAGTCAGTGATGAAGACTCCCTTCAGGGCCTCCAGCAGAGCTCCGCTCAGGTAGTCGCTCCAGAAGGCCTCGAGGTTGTCCAGCTCTGTGAACTTGATGTCGCAGACGATGGAACCCAGGTCTCTGGCACGAAGAAGCGAGTTGGCTTGGCTGAACAGCTCAAACTGCCGCTCCAGGGGCTGCTGTTTGTCCGAGGAGACACCATCACGGAGTGCCGAGTCATGCTCCAGGTATTCGGCCCGGACGCGCAGGCGGACATCTGATAATGGAAGAGGGAGGAGGAAGCAGTGGTGGAAAATAGGGAAGATGGTGTAGTAGGGGAGAGTTGAGAAGTGAAATAATGGTGGGGAGAGTCGAGGGAAGAAAGTGAATAATGAGGGCAAGACAAAGATACAGTGAGGAAAGGATGGAGGAAAGAGAAAAAGAAGACAGTAGTGAAGGGTGAGGAAAGAGGAGGAAAGGTTATGGAAAAAGTTAAAAGAAGTGAACAGTCAAATTGGAGAGGCCCATGTACCAGACAGAAAGGGAGGGGTCATGAAGTCAAAACAAAGGGAAGAGAAACAACAGGAACAAAATCAGCTCATTTAGCTTATCTACCTTAGTGCATTACATTAAGCAGGGGTTTTAAAAAGGGGTTCAAGAGCACAGAGTTCCCAAAAGGAGATTATGACCCACTAGGCTGACTACTAACTGGACTGGAAACTGTCCACTGAAATACTTTATATTTCTCTTGATAAAAGCCTGACAAAACAGCAAATATAATGGCAAAACAGGGAAGAGCAAACTGTTCATTACGTGGGGCACTGGAGCTAGACCAACTAGACTGCGTGCATTTTCTGTGCTAAATACTGCTGCAACCCCTTCAGTTTGTTTTGGTGGAAATGAATTTGACATTTTGGAGCATCGAGAGAAATACTCTGCAACTGAACCAGTAGTGTAATTCCATACTTTTTAGTAGCAATGTCAGCTGTTAACTAGATGACTGCCAGAAATTAGAAGAAACTGATGCATGAGACACCCTGCATGGTCTACATAAATCATGGCCATAGAGTTCATGGAATTAATTATTAAAATTAACTCGACACCCAGAGCAAATATGGTGGTGGCAGTAATGAAAGCAACTTAGCAGTGTCATGCCCTGGAGTGGGTTTTTGTTCCAGCCCGGTGTTTAAAAATGCCAGATTCATTCGGATCAACATGTTTAATGTTGACAACAGATAGCTGCTGGAGTTCCGCAGTAACAGGATTGGCGGTCATGCAACAGCACAGCGAGAAAGATCAGAGGATACATACTGTACTGAACAAGAGCACCGCTGAGATCGTTCCCCATGTCATTATTCCAGAGCTTCGAGTGGAAACCAGCTGCTGACGACTTTCGCTGCAACAAAAATCCATCCCTCCCACTCAAACCCCTAAACAGTATTTACTACTAATGACATCTATTTCACCTGAAAAATTCCCATCAATGTCTCACTGCAAAGGTGCGTAGAAAGCTTTTTTCCCCGAGCAGTTGTATGGCCATAAATGTGTCTCTAGGTATGCAAAACCTCTTTTCTGCTCTCCATCAAACTTTTTTTTAAAAAAAGGGGACTCATAAAGTGAAATCTTAATAAAGAAATAAAAAAGATTGCACTCAAAATAAATAACGTGTCAGTAAAATGTTAAAATGCCTTTGATTGTTAAAGTAAACTGAAAGAATTAGTTTTGGAGAAGTGAGAAGCATATTGGCACATAACAGAATATGTCTTCACATCACTCAGTTATGTGTGTAAAGCTCATACTTACAACTGATGGGAACACAAGGACCGGAGTGTCAGTTAAGGTACATTAATCATTACAAGAGAGCACAAAGGACCCGACTTGAACCCTTATCAAGGTCTGTACCTGGCTAACTTTACGGTAGCTATGATTCCACTGATAAATGTTTCAACTCAAGAGTCACGTTTACCCTCTCTCCATTCATTATTTTGTTTGGGGCTATGGGGAATGGCGCAAGACTCAAGAGGGATGAAGTTTGGAAAATGCCAACATTAGAAATGCAAATGTTGAATTAAGGCATTGATTTTGCATATCTTAACATTTGTGGGAGAGCAATAACCAAACACTGGCTTTTGCATTCATGATTCATAAGGCTGTAATTAGATTACTATAAAAACAGAGGACTGGATCAAAGGAGACGCTTAATCAATGACGTTTAAGAAATGTTTAAAATATGCAGGGTTGGACAGAAGATCCAACCGAAAACCCACTTGCAGACGGAGATCATTCAATTCACACTTCAGTTTGCTCACAAAGAAATTGAAGGCAAAATGTTTTTCTTTATGAAGCCATTATGGTACAAGAATATGAAACACTGACATTTTACAAGAATAAGACATTTGATTGTGGTCTGGCAAATTATTAAACTCTATTACAATGTCTTAAATAACTGATATTAGTCTGTAATAACCTGTCTTCAGGTCAATCCATTGACAATATATAGAGATACAAGTTCGATACATTATGGTTAGAAAATCTTGTCTTACCACAGATCATGATTGTCCTCAGAGAAATAAAGTGCCAATACCAAGTATTAATCCCCCCTTTTTTCATGTTTTATTGTTTTACAACATTGATTCACAGTGGACTGCTAACAGCCGGTGTGTCTATTTAACTGCTTCATGAAGACAAACATTGCAAACAAATTAGCAGCTGACACTGATTGGTCACTCAAAAGTAATGGGCAGGGGAAGGGTACAAAGAAGTTCCAAAGCAACAATAGCCTTCAGTTCAGGACAAGCAATCACGAAAAAAATATATACTAATCTGCCAAGAGCACGCCATACTTAAATACTGAGTGTTGGTGCAACAATTAGCGAAGAAGGCCACTGAGAGGCCTGAGGAAACTCTGAAAGAGCTGAGATGGGAGACACTGTGCACACAACCGTTGGGCAGGTGCAGAGAAAGTCGGTATACAATTACAAGACATCTCTGAATCAAAAGACAAAGGTGGTTTGTTCTGACAAAGCCAAAATTGTTTTTGAATTTTGCTAACTAAGTTTGGCATGAGTCAATCACTGCTCACCAGAAGAATCAATGCTTCTTTACAGCAGGCCCTGTATTGCTTTAGAAGGTGACAGGTAAAAATACAAAGAATAATGCAGAGATCCGGGAGGAAACATCTGTCGCAGTCTGCAAGATAATTTAATAGATTTATTTTTCAGCACAGTAACCTATGAATTTGTGCAGATTTGTTTTCACTTTGACAAAGTCTTTATCTGCTAAACAATGTCAAAATCACATCCAAAGTGACTCAATGTTGCAAAACATTAAAACATACAAATGTCCAAAGGCGGGGAGGGGGTTGAAAATATTTCCATGTATGATATACTTGCAAGCATATTGACAAATCAGCAGTGAGTTTTTTTCAGCATTTCAGTATTCTAACTTATCACAAAATGTCAAATGGGGCATCTATCTTAAAGTCATAATCTCGAAGATTTTCATTTTGTTCTCTTTTACAGCACCTTTGCTTTGGCGATAATCGATAATTGCAGGTGTGTTTATGGACCTCACTCCAGTTTCAGTTTCAAGTCTCATCGTCTGTAGTCATTGATCTCTTCTTTGTTTGTTCGGCCATAGTAACTGTTTACTCACAACACTAGCAGGGACCGGGAAAAACAGGTGAGTTGAAGAGCAAGTCTCTTGCTTTAAAAGCCTTTTTAAAAGCCTAACTGTGCACTTCTTATGATTTTTTCAAGAAAGTCGCTCCCAACACCTGGATCGTAATACTGCAAATGCAAGGACTTTCATCAGTGGGCCACTGGCTCAATCACTATTGTGTCGCATCATTTGGCGATAGATAGTGACTTAACAGACATTTATTTAAATGAAAATCTTTGAGATTATATCTTTAAAAGGAGGGCAGAATACTGCATTTCAGCTAACGTTTTGCACTCTTATACAATATTCAGTATGGACTCAGTGAAATATTAAGTTTAAACAATGTTAACAGTTCGACCTTTTGGATCATTACACTGTGTGAGGGCTGTGGCTATGATAAACACCTGCCCTTCATGCAATTACTGTATTTATAGATGGCCTCCATTTCTGCCTTCCCATTTCATACTGAGCAGGATGGAGGTAGAGATAGTGGCACTGAGGAGAAGGCCATTTAAAACCACAAGAACACAATGATAGTCATTTTGTTAGGGTTACAGAGCACTTCACGCTTCATCAGACACAGAGACATCCACTTAGACAGGACATTAGGAAGCACAGCTTTCATTTTCTCACTTTAAACACCAAGACTGTTTGGCTTCCTCCATCTCACCCCACCAAAAANNNAAAAAAAAAGTTTAAGTACCCATTTACGAGGAGTCACTTGGCACGAAGAGCTTCAACTCTTTATCGATCCGTTTTTCTGCTGAATGACTGACCAAGAGAGTGGAGAGTTAGGGGAGTATTGAGAGACGGGCAGACAGAACTCTCTCTTTTCCCCACAGACAAAAATCACTCTCTGTACCATTTTGCGTAGTTTGAGCATTTAGTGTTCGTTCTCTCCCTCTCATTGTGTGTAAGGATACTGTTTTCCTGACACACAGGTTGGTCTGTTTAGAACTGCGAACACAGAGAAAGGAGAGAAAGAGAGAAAGAGACAAGCACAAGTGGGTTGGATATCTGTCGACTGGGTTGTTTTTTCAACATCAAGCAGGCATGGCACTCACTTCTTTAAGTTGTAATGAGGTTTGAGTCAGGGCAATAGCTGGTATTGACAAGTTAATCAGCTCAGAAATGCCTTTACTGTAGCTCTACAATATTACATGGTAGTGTCTAAGTGGGATGCTTGGGACTACACTTACCAATCCCCTTACCCTCACCTTCACCAACCCATTATTTAAGCTCCAACCGTAACATTAATCAGATATGTCCATTAAACCAAGCAAGGGCCTTCACAAGCACCCCATTTAGATCGCACAAAACCACTACTGAGCTGAAGGTACAAACACCTTATGGGCATTTGTAACAGCAGTTGTCATTGTCAGAATGTAATTGAGACACTTCAGTGAAAATGATCTGAGAGATGAATCATGACAAGAAAGAGTATTTGAGGTCTGTTTAAATGCTAGGGGCCAGCATTGGACTGAACCGCCCTATCTATCTCTGCTCCCTCTTGACAAACGCACACCCAGGGCTCACACGGGGCACAGAGATAAGATACAGCAGGAGCTTCCTTCAGCAGAGCACTGTTGGGTTATTTTCCTCAGAACTGCTTGAGTAAAGGTTACAGGGGCATGTGGCAGCCATTTTAGATTCTCTGAAATGGAATACGGTCATGGTCCTTATGAAAGGACGAGTATCTGTGCCAAATGAGCTTCTTTTTTTTTTAAACTTGAGACTCCAGAGCTGGCTAACATGAAGTTTTAGTTAGCCAGTATGATTTGAGTTGATTGAATCTTAAGGCAGATGTTTACAACCACTTGTAATGAAGATGGTGAGAGAGGAAAGCACGGCCCCAAAAGGTTTCCCACATGCGGTAATATTTGGCACTTTCACAAACATGTCCAACATATTTTTGTTTTGTCTTTGCAGGTTATGGACAGGGCTTTATTCATGTATAAGCCCTTTAGTGTATTAATTCAGTGTCCTTCACTAAGAGCCAAACCATAAAGCTAATTCAAACCTTAACCACAGGTAACCTAAAACTAGACAAAACCAATTGATTCTTGTCTCCTGGTTTGTTTTACAGAACAAATATACTGTCAAATATTTGTTTTTTTGTTGTTGCTGTAAATGGTATCAGGACCAGTCCTAAATAATGTTCCTGCTCTTGTATTACTGTTGCAACTTTAAGCACAGCCAAAGCTTGTATTGACTTTCTCTCCAATTTCATTTATTACAACTTGCAAACTCCACCCTCTAACATGGGCAGGTCAGTGAGTATACTGATACTACTCAACAACATTTGAGAATATGGAAGATTCAAATTGGAAAATAACACACTGGAACATTTAGTCAGTTAGTTTATTCAGTTTGAGTCTTGAGTCCCTTAACCTGGTAAAGACTGGTTCTCATTATTATCAGCAACTTTAAGCAGCCAATCTTCTATAACATCAGACACATCTAAGATAACTTGTTTTCTTTTCAATATAGTATACACATACACAATACACATAATGTCATTAACTTTTGTGTTTCTATTGTCATATGACTGTGCAACTATGAAAGTGTGTTGATCTACGGTCTCAAATGCTAACTGGGTAACAAAAGGCTGACAATTATTGCTGGGCTTTCATCACATTACGTCATACTCATGTACCTGTCCAGCAAAATTAACAGAAATATGTGGCAATGTCAACACCTGTACTGTGTCGTACATTTATAGTGAAGACACAGAAAGCCCTGCTCAGACATAAAAGCAGTTTGTTGGCCATGTTTGTGAAAGTGTGTCGAGTTCACCAGGGTTATTATCTGCAGAGAATATCAAGGGATTTGAAATAGACTTCCTCTACATATATCCCCATTATTATGCTTTTGGTGAGATCAAATGAGCATTGAGTTGTCCAGAGATTTTTGTTGAGGCTTACTGCTGAGGACTCAGTTCTGTGAAACACTGACACCAACAACCCTTGTCAAAAATAACAGAATATTTTCTCATCCACAGTGCACAACACTAAATAACATTACAGGATGATTTTGGAGAGTAAATTAGGTGGGATAGGGTAGGAGGCAACTACATTATGATACACAAGCATCGAATATAGAGCAAAGTGGCAGCACCAACCCCTGTTGTAACAGGGAGGAGAGCCTCTTTTACCTTAGGCATCGGCCCAGACTTGTGAGAGTGCGCATGACTGAGTTGATCACGCACACTGCAGTATGTACGGACTGAGTGGACTGACAGACTGTATTTGTTTTGTTCCTCAGTCTCTCCCTCTGTCTCCATGATCCATTGTGTCTCAGGTTACTCGATCTGAGTCACAATCCTGAGTCAACCTGGTGGAATCAAATGTGGAGTCAAAACAGCAACATGTTTATAGTCACAGGCACATCACTCATCCTGAATAGCAAAGAAGGGCTGTCTTCATTGTTAGATGATGATTTTTTTTTTTTTAAACTGAGTCAGAATCATCAGTCCTTTGTTATAAAAAGTATTTCTGACCAACCAATGATAGACGTTTAAAAGAAATGTTTGAGAAGGTGCATGAATGACTAAGCAAACTTCACACAAAGGGCAACTGATGTTAGTGTTATCTCAACCTGATCGTGCTGCGAGAAACTAGCATTGATCGATTAAAAGGCAGGCAATAACTGAAACGTGGAAAAGGACACTGATAACGGATTACATAGTGCAGCTTTCCAGTGGAGTTAGATTGTTTCGAACAACTGCTCAAATTATTTTTACAGGAAGATGTGTGAGGTTTGACAGTTGACTCGTGACAACTTTGTATCAAGCACAACAATAAAGCAGAACAAGGACAGCATCTAGTGGTGACTGGACAACTTCCTTCAAATAGAGAAGACAAAAGGACAGAAGACAACCTACCAGTCAGCGCCCTTATATATAGCAGCAGCTGAACATAGTCCAATGGGTTAGAGAAAAGGTGAAATGAGGGAAAAAGAAGCATAAAGAAAGACCAGATGGAGAAATGGATAGGGCAACAAAAATCTCCCTGATGTTGCACACTTAATTAAGACAGTTAAGGAGATACTGTAAGTCTAAACATAATCAGAGCGTGACAATGAAAATACCATGTGAAACAGTTTGAGCAATAAAGGAGATGTCAACTGAAAGGGAAGTGCAAGCGATTGTTTTTCTGTGTCCAACAGTTGAATCAATTGTTGTGAACCATTTTTTGCTGAAGTTGTAAATCAGAGAGAGCCCTTGAATTTTTTATGAGTTTGAGATGTAAAGTCAGCATCTGCTGCACAGACAGTGAATAAGGTGTTGACTTTCTGGTGCCATGAGACACTAAATTGAGTTGTCAGACCAAAAACAATAATTCTAGCATCGCTAACAAGTAAGTTCAAGTGCTTAAACAAAAATCTCATACTATATTCAACAATAAAGTACCACAGTCTTGGCCTATGTAGCAGAGACAGATTTCATACTCAGGTGATATCATATTCATAGTTAAGATCTCCAATATTTAGCGTTTCAACGAATGTGACAACGGGATTAAAAAAACATTTCCTAAACACTGGCATACCTGGCAAAGGTGTCCTTCATTTTGATTCTGTGCAGTTCAAAGACCTTTTAACAGTCAAAGTGTGCTGACATTTTGCAGGCAAACTCCCTCTATTGTTTGCTTATCTAACAGTGTTAGTGTGGCTGGTGTATTGTCAGCTCAGGATCAAGTGGGTTATAGTAATTGGTCCAGTTCTTCCGAAGTGTGTTAGTAATGTGTAAAATTTTCTCCTTGCTCTTTACACTTTTGTTTCTCCACAAAAGAGAGCAAATAAACACAGTTTACACAATCATTGCATGTAACGCAAATTTTCACAAGGTGTTAAAAAAACATTGGACAAGTGTTTCTGTGCCTTTAAAAAGGTATAATGAGTAGGATTTTCCTAAAAAAAAAAACATGTATAGACTCATACAAAAATAACCCCTCTCAATCATCACTTATGACCCACTAGAAGTGTGTGCGGGGTCTGTATCTGCAGAGACCCTGCCCTCTGCCTGTATTTTCTTATTTTGCTGTGTTCAGGACGTTTCTGGGCATCAACCTTTGGGCAGTGGGTGTGTAGCCCCCAGCCAATATCAGCGTGGGGGATGTGAGGGCGGGACTCTATAAAAACACAGCGACCAGTTGCCAGATTGTAAGCACGTGGGACCACCAGAACCGCGTGTGCTTTGAGCTGAGGAGGAGGAGCCAACTTTGAACGTTGTGTTCACAAACCACAACCGACAAATCCTACTCGTTATACCTTTAAGATTTTTTGGAATGACGGTTTGAAAAAAATGAAAATAAAAAATAAAAAATAAATTCAGACTTGGTATGCAAACTCCTTAACTCAAGCTAAGGTTCAGCGTAGACAAACAACATCAGCATTAAGGAGACAAAACAGGAAATGTGGTGATGCAGGAGAAGATATTAATAGAAAAAATTAAATGAAAATGAAATTGGTGCTTATATTGTTAACGAAAAGATGGGAAAATGATCTGTGAGAGAAAATGGCGGCATGAAGATAGGAAGGCAAGAGATGAAAAGCTAAAAGAAGGACAGGTTAAGAATGCAGGGGCTGCACTTACTGCAGGACATTTTTTGTGGTGGTGGTGGGGGTGGAGGCAGTGGCTGGCCCTGTCTGCTTGTTTTGTTGGGCCTGCGGCTCCAGCCATTTCCCCTCTTCTTCCTCCTCCTCCTAGCAGACGGCCCAGGCACAGGAGGGTGAATACCTGACAAAACATGCATGGAATGAGTTGGTGGAATTGGACACGATTTCTTTGTGTTCCTGTTCTTGTCTGTCCTGTTTCTGTTAATTGCTCAATTATCTGTTTCAGCTGATATCTGACCAAAACATCTTTTTTTTTTCCCTCTGTGGAAGGCTCACCACAAGTGTATGGTATGTGACTCAGGCACCAAAATTACACTTAATTCTCTAACTTAGTGTATGGTCATTTTGACCAACTTAAACTATGTACGTGTGCATTCCTAGCACAACAGAAGGATGGAACAAACAAAACGTCCATGTCAGAAAGGATGCCAGTGCCTCTTCACCAAAGAATTAGTACTGTCATTAAGTGTAGCGTAAATATGTTACATGCTGTTAGGAATGATAAATACTGATTTTGGACAGTTCGTCTCCTTGACTGACAAAAAGGTTTGTGGAAACCCTGAAGCCTATACTTCAAACAAGCTAAATACTACACTACAGTGCACTTACCGGTTCTCAATTGCTGTGTGAAAGATGGAAGAGGTATTTCTGTCTGTCTGTAGTTGTTTTGCATTCCAGAGGCGCACACCAACTCTCTGCTCTCTATTCCATAACTCTGTTTAATTCTCTCTGGAGATACTGAAAACCATAAAAACGTAGATTAGTAATCATTATGCCATGCCTATTAGGACAGGAATGCAGTTATGGCTTAAACGTTCTAGTAGGCCATCGTAGAGACAGCCAAAGCACCCAACATAATTGCAAAATCTGATAATGAGCACCCCCGTTGAGTCATCCTCACCTGTTCTCCTTTTCTTGTAGGACACTAAAGGCAGCAGGTCATGACGAGTGAGGACTCGCAGTAGTTGCAGTAGTGGCTCCAGGTTGCCATCACTGAGGTGTCCTCGCCTCTCCAGCTCTAACAACAGCTCAAGGCCACTTGTGGGCTTATATGAGGCCACCAAGGGACCTTGGGAGCTCTGAGGCTTTAACCGCCTCCAGGCTTTTAACAGCTCAGGACTTGGGGATACACCCGGGTCATCTGAATCGCCCACACAGGGCTCGACTGTCCAGCCTGCTGGATCAAGAGGGTGTGGTGCAGGACAGGTTTCATTCAGGAGGAATGACAACACCTCAATGTCAGTCTCTGTCAGCTGAGAACCAACTACATCAAAGACCTCATGGAGAGACAACATCCCATAGTAGTTTAGGCAGTCGGTTTCATCCCAGTAAAGTGTGTCCCTGAGCGGGTACCCTGGGTGATGCACTGCGGCCATGGGTCTGCCTATAGCCCCTCTCCACCTTCCCACCTGTGTCAAGACTGTTCAAAACAAAAAAAAAACAAACATTACATTTAACAACAATACAAAGCGCTAACTCTCTAACGGTGAAGTTGGGAAATAACAGCATATACTTCTAGTGTTTTAGCTTTATGAGGCACCAACATAAATAAAATTATGCTGTACTCTACTGCAGTGTGAGTGCATTAAATTATACTTGCTCTTTCCTGTAGAGACCACATCCTTAATTAATATGAACATGAGTCTGACCTCAATTTCCTGACATTGCTTGTACTCTAAATTTTAAATCTGTATGGTTAGTTGTTTAAGAAATGGGTTCAGGCTGAATAAATGGCAGACTAGCTACATTCCTTGTGAACTAGCAGCCGTGTGTGGTTCACAACATAATTAGCTCATGTTCATGTTATCGTAACATTTCAGCGTCCACGTTCTCCAGTCTACAATGTTTCAGGGCCTGTTTTAGAGAGCTCAGCAGTCCTACCTGTTTTCGGTGTCAGCTCGACGCTGTCTTGACTCATGCAATGCAAAATGTCAGCTATGAATGTGCTCTGTTGTCGCCGTTTCAAAGAACATCTACTAAAGCAGCTGGAGGCCAAAGAGACGAGGGCGTTCTCCAGACGCTCAGCAGCAGCAACCGGTAGAGCAAATGACTCCCTTGTCACGTTACGTAATCACGTTTCTCTGAAGGGGAAAAAAACAACATAACAAGCATAAACAAAAAACACAGTTCAAACAGCTGTTTAGCTACATAATCAAACTAAAAAACTAGTGCCAAACCTGGCGTACTGTGACATGTATGACAGATATTCCGTTCACTATGCACAGAAATGAACGCTAACTGACGGATAAATAACGGATATAACTTGCTAGCTAAGAACGTTGTTACCGGACGTTAGCTATGTACGGGCCTTAATAAACACAAGCCCTGGTTGATATCAATAAATAACGTTAAATTAAACGGGTGTAAAAGTGTTCAATGCCTTTTGGAAGCGATATTTAAACATTTTAATGTACCTGACAACTCACGTTCCCAGTTGTTAGTGTTGGACTCCCACAGCGCTGTGCAGTACTGACAGCAGCACAATAACACAGAGGAACTGACCAATCACAGCCCTCCGCCTGCTCGATGACGTCCGGTCACGTTTTATTTTCACTGATCTACGGTCAGATTTTCACTACGAGCTCCTTATCGAGTCCACACAACTGGAAAAATACACAGCCGATCCCAAGTCGGTTGTTTTAACTCTATTGTCTCAGCTGTATCGCTAAAAAAAACATAAAATGTCGTCCCAGCTTTCTTCCCATAACATATCGATTTCCACTATACCACTGGGAGCTGTGACGAAATACAGATACAGATACATCGCTTCAAAAATATAGAGATTATTAAAGCATTAGGAGATATATTTTTTTGCGGAAATATTGTAGGACGAACGCCTGGTGGAGGATAATTAAAAGAAAATACTTAAACACATGTGAAAATTCTTAAAAACCATTTGTATGACAGAGTTAACAGAGTTCAACGCTTTAGCAAACAAACAGGCCCTTTAGGAGCAAACATAAAAACATCAAACACCCCGACAGAAGGTCCCCGGTGCGGTCAGTAGGTGGCGGTGTTCTGCGGCGAGGCAGCAGGAAGTTAAATAACATCCACATCACATCCGTGAACCAGAACAGCAACAAATAAGGTCTGAGGCAGTCCCCACAAAAGTTCTGCTGTAAGTATATTTGCTTAAACTATTACAGATTTGACAGCTCAAACAGGTCTGGTCTTTTTTCTGTTTGTTTCCACCCACCGGCGTGTTCAGTATTGTTGATTTAAAAGCTATCTATCTGCCTGGACCTGTAGTGGACATGGACGTTAGCAGAGAAGCTAGCTGTGGCAATCTTTTCAACAATCAGCAAAGTTATCTTTGCTGTACATTTTATTTAACTGTACTTATGTACAGGATTTAGTAACACTATCTGAGTTACTTCATAAATGAATACGTTATGGGTGTATGCTGGTAGCAGTTTTTTTGAATATCCTGTGTGTTAAGCGATGTGGCAGTGACCAAGCCCCTTATTGACTAAAATTTTCCACTAGTCAAACAAGCTGTGTCTCTGTACTCTTCTCAGCCTGCATGACTGTGAAGTGTAGGCACCCTACTGTTGTTGTGAACAAAATACTTAATAACTACTTACACTTGCCTTTTGATTTAGCTTACAGTTTTTATTTTTCTTGTGAAATGCTGTGGCACTCTCTTTTTCATGATCAAATAGCAAGTCCACCTAATAATCATTCATAATTGATTACTCTATCAATACAGATTTCAACTAATCCATGGATGAGTTAGTCTGTTATTAAATATCTAAAGTAATAACAAAGTCATCACAAGTTACAGGATCCCAAAGTGATGTCTTCATATTGCTTTTTTAGTTTTGCCAGGAAATAATAAAAAAAAACCAATTAATAATGTTATGGAATTAATAAAACAATCAACTCTTCACCTTTGTGAAGCTATAACCAGTAAATGTTTGGTATTTTGTATTTACTAAATGTCTTAATTGATGACTTATATATCTGAATAGAGATTGATGAATTATCTGTGCATAAAGAGGGAACTGATTAATCGTGTAAGTGTGTCAGCAGTAGCGCTGGTGTTGTTGGAAATACAATAACAAAATTAGGATTTAGAATAACTTGTTTTGCTGAGAATGAAAAGACAAAAACTAAAACCTTTGTTTATACCCAGCAGCAGTCAGCAATAGGGATGAACAATTAATGGGAATTTTATCGAAATCGCAATATGGACTAGTGCAATATCCAAATCGAGGGAGGCGCAATATTTGTTAAAGGCTAATTATGTGTCAAAATACCATTCTTAAATTAAGTATTCTGTATTCTACAGACTTAGGAAAAAATCTTTGTTTGGTACAGATCCTTGCAAAAATATCACACCATGATCATTTTAATATATTTTTCAATGAAAATGAGAATAATGATGCAAAAATGGTAATTCCCTCCAATATCGTGAATCATATCGCAATTGCAATATCAGTCAAAATAATCGCAATTAGATATTTTTTCAAAATTGTTCAGACCTGGTCAGCACTACAATTATCTTGTTTCTTGTTGGTGCCTAATCAAAGCATCTGCTACATGCCCACTTAACCCGGTAGACAAAAAATTAATAGCAAGAAACAAAAATGGTGTTAGCAATGAAAATGGTATTCATTTTTCTGTTTGTGTTATTACTATTGCCTTGCAGCAGACAGTCTGTAGATGCCATCTGTAGCTCCAAAGGGGGAGAATTGTCTTGTAGACATGGACAGCAAGGCTGGAGATCTGTTCAGTGCTGAGGATGCTCATCCAACTGGCACAGGTGGAGCTGGAGTCTTGGCAAAGTAAGGGCCTATATATTTAAATTTTTAGTGTGATGTGCACCAGATTCATCACACAATAGTAATGACAATGTTATTATCAAGAGGGCTTGTGATTCTATGTTGTTCAATTTTCAATCTTCTACCTTGTGGAAATATACTGAAGCATCTGCTACTATTGTTTATTAGTCTACAGTGTAGACAAATTATATTAAATAGTCAATCTCCCAACTGATACGTAAGGGGCTTTATGGGGTACTTACAGTCTACAGCTCACATATTAGCAGATCAACTAGTCTCTGTTAGGCTTGTTTGCAATTTTAATTTCTGAATACTTCTCTATTCTAGTTCTTAATGTCTGTGTCATTTTCATAGGCTCTGGCTCCCCAAAGGCTTCTCAGTCAGTATGGCTAAAGAGTGGATCGACAAGCGTCGGATGTCCATTCGACCTTGGGCCAGCTTCGTGGACCAGCGCAAGTTTTCAAAGCCCCGCAACTTTGGAGACATGTGTCAGAGGGTGGTAAAAAACGTGGAAATTTACAACAGCAACTATACCTTCATCTTCCTTGGTCTCATCCTCTACTGCATGTAAGGCAAACAAAGAGGAAATCATTGGTTTTGTTTTGTCAGTGGGAATGTTTACTCTGCAATTATTTAAGCCTCAAACTAAGACTAAATTTAAAAATGCTGCTATAATTTACACCAAATTGATTGGACTGTTTCTTCTGCTCAGTATCAGCTCTCCCATGCTGCTGATTGCCCTGGCTGTGTTCGCTGGTGCTTTCTACATAATTCACCTCAAGTCCCTGGAGTCCAAACTGGTTGTCCTTGGTGAGTAAAGCTGTCAGCTATGCCTTGCAATCCATTGATTGTGTACCTGCTAAATATAGGGAATTCTTAAAATCACCAGGCACACAAACCATATTCCATGTAATATGAACCTCTGTGTTTGTGTGTGTCTACTAAGATACTTCAAATGTCAAAGATAGTGGCATTATTTTTGTGTTGTTAAATCTGTACTTTTCTCGTCAACCAGGCAAGGAGCTGACTGTCCCTCACCAGATGAGTCTGGCTGGAGCCGTTTCTCTACCTGTGTTCTGGTTGGCTGGAGCTGGGGCTGCAGTCTTTTGGGTTCTGGGTAAGCCAAACCACATTAGTTGTTCTTGCCATCCATTATTATTCTGGGCATGCAGGAATATTTGTTGCAGCGCTCATCAGGACACTGTAACTCGTATGTATTTTTTGTGATGTTATTTATGTATTAAAGCATATTCTACTGCTTAATGAAAGTCTCTTTGTAAATGTATTAGCTAAATGACTTTAATATAACTGTATATATTGTATAATACGGACAACAAGAGCCTTCTTCCTCATTGTTATTTGCTTCACATTCCCCTTTTCCATTTGTCACGTCACCTCTCAGGAGCGACGCTGTTTGTGATTGGCTCTCATGCTGCGTTCCGTGAGCTGGAGGGATCCGACATGGAGGAGCTCCTCATGGAGCCAGTGTGAAGAGCAGGCTGAACTCCCCGACAGCAGGCGCTGGTCGACGATCAGTCATCGCTTTGACCCTGTAATCGCGTTAGCCCAGAGGGGTTGAGGAAAAACTGCTCCTAGATCTGTTCCTTAGCTACGTGTGTATCCTGCATTCCCTGTATCTTACCTATGCTAGTGTACTGAGAATGCACCTCGTCTTGCCTCTAAAGTAGTTGTTGTACAGACTGTGTTGCCTTTTTCAAACTCATTCGTACACATAACTTGCCATATGCACAAATAATTAATAATGAGTATTTAAGCACATTATCATTCAGATTATATGCCTTTCTCTACATATGTAGAGATGCCTCTGGTTTGTGTCAAATAGCCTCTCGCTCCCTGTAACGTCCCTAACATGGTGACATATCTTTCAGCTTATTAATCTCTTAGGACTATCTGTGCTGTACTCTCTGCTGTAGATTATCTCAGAAACAGCCTTGGCGTCTAAAACCATCAGACAACATTGCTGAATTCTTGAGTGAAGATAACGTATATAGTAAATGCAATGTTTGCAATTCTAAACTGCTAAGAAAATGATTTATTTTCCAAAGGAAAAGTGCCATTTAAAGCTTTAAAAATGTGTCTCTTACGATGATCATGTACAAATAAAACAAAATGTTTATTCAAGAGAATACAAAAATACAAAATTGGCATTTTAGATAGGGTACTTAGTATAGATAGGTTAATGAGAAGACATATTAAAAGGTCAGTACATAGTAATGGTGTTTTGTATTGGGGATAATATGGTACTTTGCTGACTGTCTGTACTGTATGCATATTTATCAGCTCTACTTACAAAACTCAGATGTGAAGGTCATTCTGTAAACCTGAAATATTTCTTTTTTGAATTTCATTATTCATTTGTTTACATTTCAGTGTAAATTGGGTGTTTTTGTATTTAAATTACATTTTGGAAGTGCAATAAACCCCTGATGTAAAGGTAGCTTGCCACTGGTTTCTTACGGCCTTTTGATTTGCAGTTCTTTGTTATTTTGCCTAAGATGAATTCAGGTAGTTTGTTCTATTCAGTCAAAGCTACAATTAGCTCCTGTTTGTTCATCCATTGCAGGAGTTGTAGTGAACTCAGTGGCCCTTAGCACTTAGTCTGTACATTTTCTCATTATTCTGGTCCGGTCTGAATACACAGTGGAATAGGACAGTTCCAACCCTCGTGGCTCCTCTTCTCTATCTCTTGTACACCAAACACTGCAGCACTCACCAACCCCCTCTTGTCCCCCTATGGTCCCCCTCTTGTCCCCCTTTTCATGTGACCCCTGTGACCTGTGCTCTGTGACAGCACAGCAAGAGGACCCCATGCTCAGGTTGCCATGGCAATGACCTTGGAGGGCCCCAGCCAGACACACACTCGTCCACAGACACACTCGCTTACACACTGCGGCAAAGGCGAGCGATCGATATTCTATTATACGGAGGGTGGCGAGGGGGTGGGGATGGGGTAGAGGGAGAGTCGCACTGCAGTGAGCTCACTGCAGAGACACAGGGGAAATTAGAGAGAGGGTGAGAGTGTGAGTGTGTTTGTCACTGAGAGTGACAGAAAGTGGGCGCGCATGTGTGTCCGTGTGTGTGTGTGTGTGTGTGTGTGTGTGTATGTATGAGCAGGAGACACTGCATTTGTCATTGGACAGTGGTAGAGCGGTGCCAGAAAGTTTTTGTGTGTCATGCGAAGGGACACGTCCTAAATGTTCACAGGATGTGGCAAAGTGACCTCTCAGACCACCCAATCCTTATCTCCCACATTAAAGAACTGTATATTGTGTATAATTTATTTGACTTGTGTACAAGGTGGGCAATAAGAGGCTCATTTAAAATAGATGACCCTTGTGGCTCAGAGAGGTAGCACAATTACAGCCTGTTCCCTTAAGATAAAAGATATACTGCCTCTCTTTATTTGCAGGAATGTAACCTTTTGTAAATAACAACTTTAATTAATCACAAAAAGTTGCTATTCCTTCCTGAACATATCATTCACGTACTGTTTCTGATTTCCTTATAGTCCTATATAGTTTTGGTAAATAGTAGGACACTGTCCCCTTTGTCAGACTCTCCTGCTAACAGTGATTCTCACCCTGTAGCTCATCGATGTTGATGTCAGACAAGGCTGACACATTTACAGAGTGGTTTGGTGCGTTACCTTGGGCTGCTGCCAACTCTTCCTCCTATGGCAGTTTAACATTATGCAGTATGCGGGTTGAAGTGCATATGAATTCACAACACTAGGTGGCATCCCACCCTCATATTTCTACTTGCTCATTTCTCTGGTGTTGTAGGCCACTTACGGCTGAAATCAACACATTAGCATCACACAGACAAGCATTTTGTCAATGTGCATTAATTCAGAAGTGTGATGAAATAATGTCAGAGTAATAGTGAGTCTAATAGATAGGGTATTGCAGTCAACAGAAATTACTTGAAGGTTTCAATTCACATGGGAAGCTATCCCATATACAAGGGGTGAGAGGGGGTAATATTAACACCTTACAATTGACAGTAATAAGGCCATATTTTACCATAGGGCTGAATCAACACCTCTTTTGTTCAGTCTTTACAAAAATGTAACATGTAGCGGGCTTCACAAAGGCAGTATTTGTTGCAGGTCTATTGTAAGAAATGGCACTAAAATTCCTTATATTTTGTCATAATATGCAACCTTGATGAGTGATGTATATTGTAAAACCTTCTCAAGAAAGAGCAGTAAAGAAGGACAACGACTAGGAGATGTAAAAGATAAGAAAATGATTCTATTCTCTAATAAATTAGTCAAGTGTAGAAACAGAGACAGAAAGACACACAGACAGGTCTAGGTTGTATTAAATGTTCTAGATGTTTTATTGGTGTTGGTTTCATTTATTTGACACACATGTTCTACTAGTCGTGTATTTTTTTTTTTCTTGAATTTCAACTCTTGCAGCCATCTGAGACAGACCCAGCCTGAGACCGCTGGCCCTTCACTGGTCTCCAACACATACATGCACACAGACCCGGGCTGGACCAGGCTAAACCAGGACCTGGACTGAACCAGAGCTGGACCTAATCCGGTAATAGACCCCAGGCACGTGGACTCATCATCACCACTCACCGCATCACAGCACACTGCACCACATCATACCGGCACACCTGCAGTGACAGGAACCTGAAAGCCTTGGTTGGTGTCTTGTGTCTTTTGGTAAAAACACAACCTAAAGCCCTGCTCTGCTGTTACAGTTTTAGAGTAGCCTCCTGAAAAACCAGCAAAAACAACTGAAACCAAACAAAAAACAAAAAGAGAGACACATATCTCTTGCTTTTTCCTATCTCACCAATATTGTCAATGTTCTTTTTTATGAATGTCTCTCTTGAGCTGTTTTTCAACATGTGTTTTTTTATTGTTTCATTTAAATTCAGTATAGAATTATATAGATTTCCTAGAGCACACAGAAAGATTGAGTTGTATTTACCAACTTTGGGGGGGAGGGGTGTACTGTAATAGTTATTAACAAGGACAATGGTTCACACAGTGCACACAAACAGAGACAAACGGGGCAGGAGGGAGGGGAGGGGAGGGGTGTGAGAGACAGAGGGGGAGAGAGGGAGGACAGGACGCCATGGGGTGTGCTTTGTTAGGTCTAAATGAGGAAAAGCAGCTCTCACATACCCCCCCTCTCGTCTTAGAAATAAAAAATACAAGTAAAATAATCGAAACCCCCCGTACCCCACATATTAAAAAACAACAACACTGTGGCCGTTGAGAACGGAAGAGAAGGAAAATGGACGCAGCAAGAATGACAGGGAGATGACCACTCCGCTGGTCCTCCACAGACAGGAGACGGAGGCGAGAGGTGGCAGTCGAAGTGGTGTCGGCGGTGGGATCTCACTGTGTGATCTTTATATCTGTGTGTGATTGGAGGACAAGCAAAGGGTTGGCGAGGACGGGAAAGAGAGAGGAAGGAAGGTATAGAGGAAGACGAGGGGGAGAGAGCAGGGGAAGAACGGGGAGGGGAAGGAGCTGGATGGCCCTTTTTTGCAGAGCATAGACACTCCCTTTGTATCCTTAGCTCATTCAAATCTACATACACAATATGCAGCTGCCGTTTGGTAGATATATTGGTTTATGTACACAGCAGTGAGAGAACACATGCAAAGAGTATCATAGGAGATGGGGAGAAAGGGGGTCGGGTCAATGTAGAAAGTTGTAAAGGTGCTTTTGCTGTTTTTAATCTTTGGGGCAGTTGTGATGAAAATTGCTTCAAAGCGGTTTTTGTCTTTAAGGGGGCGGGGCATCTGGAGGTGTGTCTTGCCGGGGATGGAGTGACAGGGGGGAGAAATAAGTGGAAGATGTAGGGGGTTTGAGCAAAGATGCTCCATCGATCAATAGTATGTCTCCTTTTCCACCCAACCTGGAGTGCAAATGAGAGAAAGAAAAACACAGAGGAAAAGTTTACAGTTAATTTAATGTTTTAAAGTCATGTTTTATGAAGATTTTCCATTGAATTAGCATTAGCAACGGGACTAGTTCAACATTTTGGGAAATACGCTTGTCTCTTTCTTGCAGAAAGTTAGATGACTGATACTACTCTCACATCTGTACAGTAAATATGAGGTTACTGCCAGCAGTCAGTTAGCTTAGCTTAGCATAAAGACTGGAAACAGGGGGAAACAGCTAGCCTGGCTCTGTCCGAAGATAACAAAATCCGCCTACCAGCACCTCTAAAGCTCACTAATTACCTCCACATTTCCTTCAAAGAAACTTTGGTTTAAGGGGTAAGGCACTTATTGAGAGAAAAAAATACTAACCTCCAGGGTTCCGGCGGAGGAGAAGTTTTCGGACTTCATCATAAACAAAGATGAGAAAACTGTAGGGGAACGCGCAAAACCACCAGGTAGGTCTGTGGGCAAGACAAGAGAACCACACAGATTAAAAATAATCAAGTGAACACATAACACAATATGTCTTTAATAGCAGAGTGCATATTATCCATGTTATCCACGTGGTAATGGCACTCACTTTAGAGGATACATCCTGAGTGCCACATCCATGCCTGGGCAGTAGGACAGGAAGGCAGCCAGGGCTGTCTCTTCAAACAGGCCAAAGATCAAGATCTTGTTCCTGGGTTGAGAAATTGAGGAGGAGAAATGATGATGCAGAACTTGAGATACGTGTCACCCTAATTTGGATCATATTGTGCTATTGGTCATTGGCAAAAAGATAAATTAAGTGCCACATATAAGTGTACAGTAAAGTTGTTGGACTCACCTCATGCCCTGCTGGAATACAGAGTTACGTCTGGTCTTGCAGATGATGACATCAGCCCACTGCACTACTACAATACTGACGAAGAAGGCTGTGTGGCATGTGAACTCCACAATCTTCCTCTGCTCGTATGTCTGAGGGCAGAAGAGGACAGACGGACAGTAAGATAAAGGAACAAAACCTGAAAACACGCCTACAGGTTCACTTAAACACACAAAAACTGCACACTTACCCATTGCTGCCCATAGCTGTCTTCCAGGTCGTTGACAGAGCGGTCATCCCAGTTGAGCCTGATGCCTACTAGTCGACTGGGCAGGAAACCATTTTCAGCCAAGATGACAAAGTAGGAGAAGAAGCCTCCCAGGGCCTGGATCATACCTGAGGAAAAACATACACACACAGAGATTAAGTTACAGATTTTTACGTTTTTTAACTTTCTTAATCTATTTTTCCCAAATACATTGCAGATAGGTCCAAAGCTAATCCGGCTGTTTGTGAACAACAAAGGGGGATAAAGTCGATTTTAACACAAAATTACTTTCAGGCAACTGAGATCAAACTTCAGTCCAGATCAAAGACAATTCACAGCCTGGATCAGCGGTAGCAATCTTCATTTCACCTACCAATCTGTCCATAGGCAATGCTGATAAGCCTCTCGTTCACCAGCTTGTCCCTGAATGGGTTCCTGGGCTGACGCTTCATGATGTCGCTCTCAGCTGTTTCATAAGCCAATGAGATGGCTGGCACCTGAGGAAAAAGGGAGAAATGTGAACTTTCAGTACAGTATGATGTGTATTCAGTGATGCCTGTGTGGGAGCGCAAAGCTGTATTTGTCGTAAGAGACAGTGAGCATTTGATCAGCTCTCACCATGTCAGTTCCCAGGTCAATACAGAGGATGGTGATGGTTCCCAGCGGCAGGGGAATGTTGACGATGATGAACAACAGGAAGGGGGTGATCTCTGGGATGTTGCTGGTCAGGGTGTAGGCAATGGACTTCTTAAGGTTATCAAAGATCAAACGGCCTGAAGGGAGAAAAACAGACAGGTCACATCATGTACTACAATAAGTCCTACTGTGTTTTGTTTTGTTTTGATATTTTTCAGATTCTCTCATCATAAACTCTTCATTGCTTTTAATGTTCTCTGTCTTCCGCTTCTGTCCTTTGGGTCTTCTCACCTTCTTCCACTCCTGTGACAATGGAGGCAAAGTTGTCATCCAACAAGATCATGTCAGCAGCCTGTTTGGACACATCTGAGCCTGAGATTCCCATGGCAACACCAATGTCGGCCTTCTTCAGCGCAGGGGAATCATTCACACCATCACCTGTCACAGCTACAATGGCACCCTGGGAGAGGAGAAGGAGGGATGAGGTTATATAGCATAAATACATAGAAGGTATCTTGATTTTAAGAGAGACCTACTTATTATAACAATCTATGCCAAAGCCAGAGATTAATACTCTTCGCTTGTATGACCACAAGATTATCAAATGTCAGATGTCAAAGGCCAAATCTACTTTTTGAGACTTGAATGTTATTTGACAAGAGCACAACCCATTAAACAAAACACCATAGGCTGGCCAATTTATTTATTTCTTTTTACATCTTTTAAACGAAACTGTCACATTTAAATGACAATAAAATGTATTCCAATTTAAAAATGAATGAATGAATGAATGAATTTAATTTTAAATCAATTTAAACTAAAGCCTTTAGGTATTTCAAATCTAACCACCTTGCAGTGAAAAAAACAAGTTTTATGTATCAGTCCAGGAAGCCTCATTCAACAGACGCCCTACTCTCTACTCTTCTCTACAGATAACTAGCGCCATCTGCTGTTATGAAAGTATAATGCTACTTAAAAGTCTAGTCCCTAAATGTACCCAATGTAATTTCCATAAAAACAATATTGTCTTTTATTCAAGCCAATATGAAGCATGAGGGCAACACTGCTTGGATTAGAGATTTGACTCCTGCTTGTTCAAGTCATTGTCCATAAGGCATTTTATTGAAACAATCTCAAAATGCTCCTACCAGTCTCTGGCAGCCCTCCACAATGATGAGCTTCTGTTGTGGGGAGGTCCTGGCGAACACAATCTCTGTGTGATTCCTCAGGATGTCGTCCATCTGATCCTGAGATAGATCTTTTAGGTCTGTACCGTGGATCACACAGGCCTTGGCATCCCTGAACGCAGACAGTGAAACGTTGATGTGGGTCACATAATTTACCGTCACGTGTATGACTGTGTGCTTGTTTTTCTGTGTGTATTTCCCTGAACAGTCTTTACCTGGGGTTGACCTGGCTGACAGGTATGTTGAGACGAGCTGCAATGTCCTCCACTGTCTCGTTGCCCTCTGAGATGATGCCCACTCCCTTGGCAATGGCCTTGGCTGTGATTGGGTGATCTCCAGTGACCATAATGACCTAACAACAAGAGCAAACGAAAATGAGGCAAAAAGCACTTTGAAACTGAACCTTATTATAAAACACTGTAAGGAATAAAGAGATCATATATTAGGCGTGTTAACAAGGCTCACCTTGATACCAGCAGATCGGCATTTGCCAACAGCATCAGGCACAGCAGCACGGGGAGGGTCGATCATGGACATGAGGCCAACAAAGCAAAGGTTGTCTGTCTGGAAGTTGACATCATCGGTGTCAAAGGCAAAGCCCTTGGGGTACTGGTCCTCTGGCAGCAGCACGTGGCAGAAACCTGGAGGGAAAAGAAATGTGTGATTTAGTGTTTGATTTGTGATGTCTAAGAATGTCTAAGAATCAACCCAGATCTTCTATCCTTATCCCTACTTCACCTCTGACATAACTTCCAATACTTGGCGTTCAGAAAATTATATGTCATTAGTGTCTCGTTTTAGTAATTCAACAGATCACCATCAACATGACCTCTCCAGTTCTATCTATCCTTACCAAGCACTCTCTCTCCCAGTCCTCCCAGCTCCATGTAGGCGTTCTGGAAAGCTTCTTTCATCTCCTCATCCATAGGTTGCTCCTTGCCCTGGAGCAGGATGGTGGTGCAACGGTCCAGGATCCTCTCAGGGGCTCCCTTCATCACCAGCAGGTAGCGGTTGTCGTTGGGATCCTCTGTCTCATGCACCGAGAGCTAGAGGAGGAGAACACAAATGAAAGTTAATTTGAGCGACATGGGTGTTTGTGCATATATGGGTTTCATCTTGTGTACACAGCTATAATCCAACCCGTTACTTACCTGGTATTTGTTGGTGGAGTTAAAGGGGATCTCAGCCACCTTCTTGTTCCTGTCCCTCATTGCCCTGACTGAGCCACAGGACAGCTCGATACACTTCAGCAAGGCTGACTCTGAGGCATCTCCGGCCACATCACGCTTCAGGATGGGCAGTGAGTCTTGTCCTGCTTTGAACTGAGCGCGGTTACACAGACCAGCGACACGAGCCAGGGACAGCCATGTCACTGAGCTCTTGTCAAAAGCGGCACCTGCAGAAGGAACAATAGAGAGGGTACTATTAACCTTCAGGACTTCTCGTAATCATTTATCCCCATTACAATGGTAACATATTTCATCAGGGGTGTCTGTATGCTTCTCACTAACCAGACTGGTCCTCTGTGGTGTCGGCCTCGTGGATCTGGTTGTCAAACCACATGTGGGCCACAGTCATCCTGTTCTGGGTCAGGGTGCCTGTCTTGTCAGAGCAGATGGTGGAGGTGGAGCCCAGGGTTTCCACAGCTTCCAAGTTCTTCACCAGGCAGTTCTTCTTAGCCATACGTTTGGCAGTCAGGGTCAGACATACCTGCAGACAAATACATTTATGATCATTTACAACCAAGTAAGTCTTTATTGAAAGATTGAAATATAGAAAATGAATGAAAAATAATAAAACACAGATTGTAAATAAAGATACCACATGATGCAAAAGCAAGCTAATTTAGGAGTAAGTGAAAAGGGCCAAAGAAGTATCTAACTGCTTGTCCACTTACAGTGACTGTGGCCAGCAGCCCTTCAGGCACGTTAGCCACAATGATGCCGATGAGGAAGATGACAGCCTCCAGCCAGCTGTAACCCAGGATGATGGCCAGGATGAAAAACGTGACACCCAGAAAGACAGCCACACCTGTGATGATATGGATGAAGTGCTCAATCTCTTTGGCGATGGGGGTTTTGCCAGTCTCCAGGCCAGAAGTCAGAGTAGCAATGCGACCCATGACTGTGCGGTCTCCGGTGCAGATAACAATGCCGCGAGCTGTGCCTGGTTTGGAGAAAGAACAGAAATATAATGTTGTAAAATATAATTTGCAGCATCAGAACCTGGGTCATTGGTGGCTTTAAATCACCACCACAGGCACACAAGTTAATAATAGCATGTCATACTATTGCCATAGTGATCATACCTTCCACACAGTTGGTCGAGAAGAAAGCAACGTTTCGGGTCTCCAAGGGGTTGTCATGGGTACAATCAGGTGACCTGTTCTGAGGTTCTGACTCGCCTGTTAGAGAGGAGTTATCAACCTAATGGGAAACAGAAAAAGTAAAACATGTAGTTGCGCACAACAAGAAGCAAGACTTTGAATGTGTGCGTATATGTATGTGTGTGTGTGTGTGTACCTTGCAGCCATGAGCAGAAACCACCCTGATGTCAGCAGGGATCCTGTCTCCTCCCTTCACTTCAATCAGATCTCCAGCCACTACTTCCTCAGCATTGATCTGTACCTTCTCACCCTCACGGATCACCAACGCTTGCTGCACGGAGACATCAGTGACATAAAGGTAAAGTGTGAAGACTTACATGAATAGAAGCAAAAGTGTTTCTGCTTCCCAGTGTCACGTTAACTGGGTATTTACAACCTATAATTTCTGGTGCCTTTTTTCCAAATTTCCAAACAATTCTAAAAATATTCACTTTCAAGGCTATATGGTCCCTTTTCCAGAGGAAATTAAAAAACAGTGCTTTCACACATAAGTTGGTTTCTTTTGAGAAAACACATATTTACCTGAGGCACCATGTTCTTGAAAGACTCCATGATTTTGGAGCTCTTGGCCTCTTGAAAGTATGAGAAGCAACCGGTAATGATGACGACAGCTGTGAGCACGATACCTAGGTACAACTGAAGAAAGACAGAGAGAGACAGAGAGAGAGAGAGAGACAGAGAGAGAGACAGAGAGGCAAAGTCAAACATATGTGTGTGTAGGCAGTGGGTACAGTATGTGTGATGTTAAAATCGCTTTAGGTGTTATTTATGTATGTGCTTCAGAGTCAGAAGTGTGACGGATGTGTTAATGAGGTGTAGATGGGCCAGATGTGAATATGCGTGTGCAAAATCTGTGTGACTGTGTTTGTGTGTGTGTGTACGTGTGTGTGGGTTGCTCACATTGTCTCCTGCAGGATCGTCCTCAGTGGCTGCCTGGATGGCGTAGGCCAGGAAGCAGAGGATGGCGCCGATCCACAGCAGGATGGAGAATCCACCAAACAGCTGGCGACAGAACTTGACCCACTCCGGGGTGGTGGGAGGAGGGGTGAGAGCATTGGGACCGTCCCTGATCAGGAACTCTGCTGCCTTGGCATTGGTCAGTCCCTGGAGGGAACACAGAGAAAACAAAAACACACATTTGTTTAAGTTTGTTAACATTCTCACATTTCTTTAGTATGATTTTAGTGAGTCTAGGAGGCTGTTGAGTTGGATTGACAAAAACTGCAAGAAACCAATAGAAGTACCCTCATGCCACCTAGTGGCCAACTGGAAAAATAGTCTTAAACCATAGCTGTACATACTGAGAGAAATTAATATCAACTCACCTGGACAATGTCAGTCTGGTATTTCCTGCATACTTCCTCTACGGACATCTTATGTTCCGTCTGAACAAAAAAAAAGATACAGAGATAATCAGCACTCTGCGTAGTTCAGTGTGTTTAATAGTTGCTATTTTTTGCATGCATTTGTAAAAAGTAGCCCAAATTAAAACAAGAATTATGCTAAAAAAAGAGTTTTGAGCTTTTTAGCAACATCCAGTAACTTAATGGCATACAAGGTAATTAGAAATATACTCCATGCATGCAGTTCACCTGAGAGATAAGAGTATCAGAGCAGCCAGATATGGCCACCCAGGTGTCTGTTTCTTGCGCTGGGATGTGGGATCAAAGTGACGACCTCCTGATAACAAGTCATCCCTCTTACCAGCAAAAATAATTTTTTTTTGCCCTGTATGAGAAAGATTTCTCTTCTTTCCAACAGAGTTGCTGTCAATTCACTTTCATTTACTATATCCTTCAAGAGGATGTTCTTCAAAATTTGAAAATCATTTACTCACATCTTAAAATGCGCGTATGGTATGGTAAATCTTTTGAAATAATGAGGGAATTGTATGTGTCAAACGAATCCGCTTTTGGCTGACAGGATCAAAAGTGAATTGGCCTCAAACATACTTTATGCCAACATTCAGTTCCACAAGTCTTCAGAGAAAAGAGAAGGCTTTACTTACAATGGGCACTTCCTTCTTCAGGTCATCCATGTCCTTGGTTCCCCCCTTCTTCTTCTTGGGGGATCGGTCATCTTTGTCCTGTGTGGTGGCAACGCGGTAACTGTCTGACCGCCCATACTACAGACACACACACATGTTTTATACATGCCTTCGGACTAGATTAAGGAGATAGTAGCCTGTGCGCCTTTGTGTATAATCTTAACTTTTCTCTTGGCTTGTACGTGTACATCTAAAAACTACATTATGTCTCTGAAAATGCATTAAATGCTTGAATTGTTCAGAGAAATGTCTTGCCTGCTATTCTAACAGTATTCACCAGTCACTGACTGCAACAGAAATAAAGCCAATGGGCTTTATTGAAATGCCCTTGAGGTTTCTCTCTTTCACTATACGATAAATAACGTTGTATCCTTGAAGTGAAGTGGCCTTGTGAAGTAGCCTGTATTTCTCAGAAAGTAATAATGCCAATTTTTCTCAATTTATGAGGAAGATAATCGATGAAGAGCATTAATATGAAAACCTATTATCATAAGAATTATTGAAGAGGTGAATGGGGAAATGCATCGCCCTGTTAGCTCTTTTCTTCTGAACAAAAATATCTACATTAAGAGTGCACTATCACCACAAAATAAAGCATGCACCTGCTGTCTTCTCTGCCTTTTGATCTCCACTGATCAAATAATTCTCGCTCTGAACAGCCTGATGGACATATCAAAACATAATCAAGTACGATGGTTTAACCTGTAGGTTTTAACTAATCGCTTCCTGGTCTTTTTCATTTATCTAGCAGCAACATTAAGGACATGAGGGAGAGAGAGAGAGAGAGGGAGCAGACATACAGAGTTTATACTCATCAAAGTCTTTCTGATTAGATTCTAGTATGTTCTACATTATTAGACCACATGCATCAGAGACGCTTTGAAGTACGTGCACGTACACACAGACACATCAAATGTCCTTGTCCTCTTGTGCTTTGCTGCACTGCCTGTTGTTCCAGGTACCTGCCTTATTATAATTGTCCCCTCTGAAAATTGGCTTAAGTTGTTAAACTAAACGTGAGTGGACTATTAATAACCCCGATTTTCTCCAGCGCTACACATTCTAGTCCTTCTAGGTCTATAACTGTAACTCTAGCTTCTTGTCCGGACATAGAGCAGCCTGACTGCTGGGCCACATCAATACAAATGTCCCTCATCAAAGGTCAGAGGCGACACAGAGAGGCAAGAGTGAGTCCCTGTGGACGGGCCCTTCACTGACACCTAGTCATCAAGGAAACTACCCTTGGTGGCAGATCAATATAGTCAGATAAACACTGATGACTCGAAGCAGGGGTTTGCAGGCATGACAGAGTAACAGAGTAGCAGAGTCCAGCTGATGTGGAAGCCACATAATTTACCCTGAATCAGACCGAAACATCAATACCTATCAACTGATAATCAATGACAACAATTCTCTTAATTTTAGATTAAGGTATGCGTGTCAAAAGATCAGAGGATGAGGTTAAAGGTTAAGACTGCATTGCATTCATTCGATAAGAGGTGCTGGCTGTGTATTTCTTCACAGGAAATCAAAAACCAGCTGTGTGCTGAAATTCACTGAAATAAAGTGAGCCCCCTCTAGTGGTACAACCAGGTAATAACATTTTCAGGAGTGCAAAATGTCCAGGTAACTGCTGCTTGACTACTTTGTTTGCATCTGATATTATAATATAGATATGAACAACAAAGAAGCAAACTGATCTGTCCTTTGACATAATGCTTAAAAGTATGTTTACTTTAAAGTAAACTAACCAAACGTACATATTAGGAACCAGTGAAGAAGCATGAACTGAGATCCCACGTCCTCCACACATCTTGATTGACAAACTCTCACACCCTAACCACACCAAAACAAACACACCCGCAGTGCGACAAAATGTGATTACCAAAGATCAACTTGCCACTGCATTCTCCACTTGAGCTGTACTGCTGTTGAGTGAAACTCTTGTGAAATCATGCCTCTACATATTGATTTTTTACGCAGTTACAAAGACCTGTGTTTCTGGTTTGTCGTCGTAAA
>NTHP01000040.1:935526-968992 GCA_003416845.1 Oplegnathus fasciatus
AAAACCCCTAAAAAAAACCCTTACAATACCATTATGAAAATGTAAAAAGGATATGAACACACACAATTTTAATATACATATCTGAGTACTGCATGTTCTGCATCTGTAGACATGCTACTATGCGTGTGGTGTGTGCATTTGTGTCGTTGCATGCATGGGTGTGTGTGTGACCTTGCAAGGTCATTAGCCCATCTGCTGTTTCTTGCAGCGCGATGGCAGCGCTCTGGGCCACAGAGGGGGGCTCAGGCCCGGGACCGAGGGACATAGCTGTTGGGATTAGCTAGTCTGATTACTACACTGGATTAGCCCACTGTGCTTCTTCCTCTCTTTGTCTCTCTATCACTCCTCTCTCTCTGCCTCATTCTCTCTCAGGAAAATCAAATGCAGTCTCCACATTCATCATTGGTGCCAAAATAATTTGGTGAAAGGCTTCTAACAGCACTGAGTATGTGAACAGATTAGATGGTTACTTTTAACAGATGATTAGGATTTGAATGCCTTGTAAAAGAAACTGTGGAAGATATTTGTTTCACTTGTCTGTATCAGCCTTGAGACTGATATGAAGGCTTCTTATCTTTTCTATTCAACAAAGTGAACAGACATCAAAAGGAGGAAATTCCAGATATCAGACATGAAGAAGAAACAGACAGTGACTACGACAGTCCCAGGGGACATTCTCTCTCTACTGTGCGGCAGTTAAAATTAAACACCACACGTACAAGTAATGGATTGATCCGATGGAATAGTACACGTAAATAGATGAATGTACAATAAAAAGATTGTGGGCGCTTAAGAGCACTAAGAGAAACTCTTAATCTCTAAACCACATAAACACAGAGACAGAGAGAGATTAACTCTCTTTAGCTCCCAAATAATCTGTGTTGTGCTCTCTCCAAAACTAAAAATAAACAAAAGCAAGAAATGCAACTAAAAACAACCAAAACCTTAAAATCCCAATTTAAGTTGTAACCCCTCCTGCCCCCCTCCACTCTGCTCCCTCCTGTCCATCTGTCCGTCCCGTCATCATCTGTTCATCCCACAGAGACAATAGTGTAACTGTGTAGCTTTAGTTCTATATAATGCACCGTCTGCCCTCTGAGGGATATACTTGCACTGTAGTTTGTGTGTCTTGGTGTGTGTGTGTGGGTTTGGACTGGTCTAGATTAGCATTATAAATCTTGGTTCGTTTGCTTGTAACAAACATGGCATCTCGCCATGGTGTGAGAGAGGGTACCTTAGGACTCAGCAGGCAGCTGGTCACACACAGATGTGCAGATGTGCATGCACGCACATCCATACACACAGCTGCTGACTGCACAACTAAACCAACTAAACCAAATGCCTATTTACATTATCATATTTTTTAAGCATGCGTCACTTTGTGGTTCCAAACCAGGATCTGTTACGTTTAGCATGTCTGAATGAATGGAAAATCATTCATCATTCACTCTTCTGGAATATAATGACTGTAAATCTTAAAACTTCTTGAAGAATGCTGTAACTTCTTCACTGAGCATTACATGGCAACGAAATACAAATCAAATGCAGCAGGGTTTTGTAAAATGATCTGTTTTTGATTCTAACGAGCCTTTGTTCATTGTGGCTGCCCAGTGTTACACTTTGTGCTTTGTTGTATTCACACAGGGACGCACACACGCACACATTTACAGTCACACACACTTCACAAACATACACACATCACCAGGACAACACCCTGAATTAGTCATGTTGTTGTAGTCAGGCAACCTAACCCCTCTGAATCGCTCTCATTATGGGAGACCATCAACGCAATAATGTTGGAAAACTGTTATACTGCCGTTTCAATCACTGTGTCTACTGTAATCTTGTTTTAAAGCAATGTATAAAGGAGACAGCACTGACCTTTAGAATTTATTAGCATTACACAAGCTGCTACTGAGCTCACAGCTCAGGCTTTGTCCTGTTAGTCTCACGCTAGCAAGGAGGATAGCTTCAAGTTTTTTGCTGAGGCACTAAAGAAATCTGGACTCTGTCCTTCAGCACTACTCTCACTAAGGACATTGTCCACATTACAGTGGATATCTATTGATCAGAGACCCTCAAGAGGCTTGAGGGGAACAATGGGAGAGCATTTCAAAGGGTCACCATATTGACCTTAATTGACCCCTAGGCCACAGAGTCAAAAGATCCCATCTGGCTGTGCGGTCCGAGACACCATGCAGCATCAGATCCTGTATGGACATGCTTTTCTATTGGTCCCTGCAACGCGTGGGACAGATCAGTTGAGGTACAGTGCAGCCTATCAGCATCAGGCAGCAGGTGCAGTGGGGAGGGATGTGCAGCACTCTGCACCAAACTGAGGGCTGGGCCTCTGCAGAGGCCACACACGTCCTGAACTACCTTCCATTAACACCTTTTAACTTCTTCTCTATCACTGCACATGCATCACTGCAGTCAATATAAAAGTACACGGTGTTCTAGAAACCTTTATATCAGGAGTAGTAAGTCTAATCAAACTCTTGCAGGGAACTCGACACTAACAGGAGCTTCTCCTCCGCCACACTGCATTCAAAGCAGCTCAACCACACCCCTCATCACCAGCCTGTATGACCTTCTGACAAAGCCTCAGTGCTGCGACTACACCTTCATCTCCTTTTAATCCCCCATCTCTCCTGGGGCACCAGCCCACCTACACCACACCTCTCCAACACCCCACTCACCCTTTAGTCAATGTCCTATTAAGATCAGATCCCTGCTTTCCCTATCCCATCTGTCTCCTGTCCCCCTGATAACCAATCCCACAATGCGCAGCGAGAGGAAACAGGAGCCACCGTAATGTGAGCCTCAGGTCATTATCCTGTAACAGGATATAGAGCCAGGCAGCCCTCCCCCTCCATACGCCTCATCCGTCACTTTAAATCCCTCTCTCTTTCTCTCTCTTCACCTGCAGACCAGTCACTACTTCTCTCTCTCTCTCTCTCTCTCTCTGGCCCTCTCCCTCTCTCAGCAGTGGCACCCCCCCACCAGTGTCACGTGTCTGAAGGTGAAAACCAGCAGTCATCCATGTGTGCAGCCCTTCATCAATGTCTCGCTTTACGTTCCTCCTATAGTCTCATCAGTATCAGCCGTTGTAATGTATGGCTGCATCACTGCAGTGAGCAGAACAATGAGCAAGATGAAGAACTGATATGTGTGTGTGTGTGTGTGTGTGTGTGTGTGTGTGTGTGTGTGTGTGTGTGCGTGAAAAGGCCTCTGAGACATTTCTTTAGAGATGGTCTGCCAAATTTAGACTAAATGTGCCGGTTGACTCTCTAGTATTCCTGACATATGCCCAAGCTTTGCTCTATAGTATCATTGCTGCCTCCTAACCCGGTCCTTTCTCCGTGGCTCCTGGAGCCAGCCTATCACAGCTCTTTACAGGGAATTTCCACACCAGAGGCCCCGCCCCCGGTTTGACGCAGAAGGCACGTTGCAAGCGAAGCACGTCGCAAGCGATGCCCCCTGCGGCCTTGGGAAAGGACAGCTGGCAGTGCCATCGCACAGTGCGCCAGTGCGAAATTCGCAGAAGAAAGACAGAAAGAGAGAGAAAAGGAAATGTAGTCGACTGGCGACGCGTGATAAAAAAGACACTCAGTGCTCTGATCCACCCATCACTCCATCCCTCCATCCATCTATCCATCCCTTTCACCATTCAGGGTGACCTTAGCGCGCATCGGGTGAAAGGCAAGCAAACAACCTTGACAGGGACGCTCATGTTCTCTTTTATAACACCGATCTCTGGAGAGCTGTGGCATCTTCCGAAATGACACACCACTTCCACTCAGCGTCTCTCCCTCACGCTGCTTTAGCAAACTTCCACACAGCAGCAGTACATGCGTAAGCACTTTCTGCACTCTCATCCCTTTTGACGCAGTGCCCGCTAACGCTGCCGGGCTGGCTTTCACAGCTAAATGAATACCCCGACACGGACCGGAGGCTCTCTTTCCCTCCGAATCTCACATCTTGAACGTCTCTCCCAAGCAGAGAAATGTAAAGATGCTGCGGGTGTGGGGCACATCAGCTGATGTTACTGCGATGACACCGGCTTGCACTGCCTCTGCAGCGGCTGATATCTCTCAGCACCGCACTGTCTGTCCCCTGTCTGCATCATGCAGCACACGGACCGCGGTCGCAGATTAAAAATTACAACTCCTTCCGCAGGATGGTGATGGAGCACAAATTGCGCAATAGCTCACATCGACAGGCGCTGTGTTTTTCCACCAGCCTCCCCTGATTCATTTGCATGGCTAATAATGTCTCCACATAACCGGAAACGGATCAGATGTTTTTAATGGTTTAACGGTGCGCACAGCAGATGAGAGCTCTCTGAAGCCATACTGACTAACATAACGAGCACATCGTCGTGCTCCTGCTGCACTGGGCGCATCGTTTATTTAATCTGTAGTGTAGATGTGTTCACTGTTGGCGATTATCGAGTCCCTGTTATGTCACAAATTAAAGGGGAAATAAGCTGGTGAGGCGCTTATTCCCGGTAACCGCATTATGACGCATGGGTCATCGAGGCTGCTGAGGATGAGACTCCTCCGCTGCTAGCGTCCACTGCAAGGACGCGATGGGCTCAGCATCTCCCCGGTTCGTCGCCAGATGCTTCTCCTGTGTGGCACCAGACCGGAGAGAGGGCAGTGCCAGCGGGGCTTTACAGCAGCAGTGGACATTAGGTGGGGGAGGGGGTGGGTTGGGGTGGGGAGCGAGGGCATGAAGGAGGTCACAGTACACTGTGTTCATTCATCATTGAGAAAGTCATGGAGCATAATTGTGTACGTTTGCGCCTTCAAATGGAATAAAATTCTTTTTTTTTTAAACCACAGGCTAATGATGGGTGGACAGAATAGGTTTCCAACACGTGCACCCCCCCCTCCCCCTCCCTCTCCCCCTCCCTCTCCATCTCCCACACGAGAGCTCTCGGTAAGAATAAACCGATTAGGCCTACCATGGCTGGCAAGGTTATAGTCAAAGTAAGGCCTATCGCAGACCTGAAATACATATGACACACTGACAACCTCTAAACCACACAGACCCGCTCCACATATGAGACTTTGGCGTCTGTTTTCATTCACATTCAATCTCGGGGCCTATTTAAATTGGCCGAGGGAATCAGAGCAAAGGACGTGAGCCAGTAATATTCCATTCAAGTCCAAACCAGGCTAAAGTGAAACCAATGCGAACAGTTAAACGCCGCTGCTTTCTATGGCTGCACTAGACAGGAGCTACTGGCTACATCAGTCTGTCGCAGTGGAGACCAGGGTAAAACACGGTTCCGCATTAGAGTCAATGTCACTCAGACAAGCGGGATTTCCATAAAGGAGAAAATGACATCACGGCTCAGTTAGACGCCCTTCCTCATCGGGAATGAGACATCAGGCTACCGCTCACTTCTCAGGCCACTTCAGGTGGGCTACAACGCAGTTAAAAAGTTGGAATCGTCAGTCTTACCCCCATGTTGGCGCAGTCACTCTTCTCCTCTCAGGTGATGCACGGCTTGAGAGGTGTCAGCCCCTCGCGTTGAATTATATCAAAATGCCTTGCCTTGAAAAAAAATAAAAGAGAATATGCTTTTCAGGGTGGCGTAAATGAAAAATGAGCAGGAGAAAAAAAGACGTCAGGGAAGTTATCAATGGGTCTGACAGATTTTTTTTCTTGGGCTTAAATAAACTGTCTCTCAAACCTTCAAAAAGATTAGGCTACAATCTTTCCCCCCGTGAGACGTCTTTCAAATGAAATGTTGCGGTCTCAAGCGGAGCATCACGCGGGGATGCGCTTCCTTCCTTTGCTCTCTGATACTTGCGGTGAAAGACCGGCGAATCTAACGAGCCGCACTGCTACCTTTTCAGCGCTTGATCTCCCTCCGCGGCTCTGCCGGCTACCGCAGTACTCCGCTCCTCTAGCCGCAACACTCCGCCAGTAGAAGAAGCGCCGCCTCAAGCAGATGAGTGAACCGAGCGGCCAATTACACCCGCCCATCGCTCACGCAGCCGGCCAATCATAATTCGGAGCGTCTCATCGGTGATGGGATCGCTGACCAATTGGCTTCGTCTCAGCCTCCAAGCGGGCCAATAGAAGGCCAATTCTGCCCCTCCTGCTTTACTGCAGAATTCCGAGGCTTGCAGCCAGCAGCATCGCGAGTCTCTAGGCTGAAATTTTGTATAAATGGACGCACAAGGTTAGATTCTAGTTGTCGTGATTGTGTCTGTTCATCGTGTAATGTTTTTATGTAACATAAAATAGTGGGTTTGTGTGCATTATTGCATGTGATAAGCACCCTCGGATGTCTCATCGGTCGTGTTGGTCCTGTCATGAGCATGTTGTGCACCCCCATATGTCACTTCAGTAGTGGGCCCGGGCGCAGCAGACAGAGGAGACAGCCATAGTGAATGTGAGTGTATGTGTGTGTGACAGAGGAATGCAGGAAAAAATAAATAGGCTTAAGTCAGAAGCATATTTGATCCTATTACTTCACAGTTCAGTCATCAATGTATCACTGCACATCAGGGGCATGGTCGGCTGCAGACAGCAACCTGCAGCCTGACTGCCAGGTGAACAGTTTAGACAATGCAGAGTCAGCTGCTTTAGCTGATGTGGAGAGATTTGCACTCAAAGGTAAAATACTGACATGGACGTACCTTAGTGGAAGTAAAGTAAAGAATCAAGCCTGACTTGTTTCAGCATTATAATTTGGGGTCTTCGGAGCTGTGTGACATTTATGAGAACAGTTGTAAAAAAAAAATGTTATTAACTGCTGACATGTGGGATTGGCAGCTGCAGCAGGTACCTGCATACTGAGATGGGGATGAACTAGTCTGACAAATCAGACTGCATTCTTTCAACACTGGAGAGTCAGAAAGATACAGAGAAGGAGGTATACTCAGGGGAAGGGCGGTGTAGGTAAAGAGAACAAAATATGAGGACAGGAAAGAAAATGGGTAGATGGACAGATTGTGTATTTTTCTGTATCAGTGCCAAAGAGATTCAAAGACAGGGAGCGTGAAAGAGAAACAGACAGAGGACATGTGGGAGCGGGAGGAAGCTGGCCCATATGCAGCAGTGAGTTGCCATTGCAGGCCTTTGGTCACGTTTTTCCTCCGTGCTTTTCACTGAAGGGACGATGCAGCAGTGAGAGCACACACGCACAGTCGCATACGCACACCAACGCACCCATGCATGCATGTAAAGCCATGCCTGATTTGCAAGGGAAAGTGGAGAGTCAACGCCTGCTGTCCCTGCAGCAGATTGTTGCCATGCCTCACTGCCTTCCTTGCTACAGGCCCAGACGATGACCACGCAGCACCATGAAAGCCCCGAGCATCAGAGTGGGGTTAGCTCAGGGTGAGAGGACAGTCAGCTACAACTGTCTTCAAACATGCCGCTACAGTGCAGTTGGTTTTATTATTTAATTTATCTGAAACACTGCAGATGACTAACAAACAACACAAATTTAATTTAATAGTGAGTAATCATGTTTGTGGCTATTTTGGTGTTTTTGTTTTATGCTTTGCAACCTTCTTGAACTACCAGATGGGTGGGGTAAAGTTTCAAGTACACATTCTGTTCCCAGTGTGGCAAAATCCCACCCCGACAGCACTCACAGGATGTGAAAGCAAATGTTGGCACTTTTACTTACATTACTGCCTCACCCAGTTCTGATTTGCACGGCTTATAGAATGGCAGGCTACCACATGTACATTCAGATTAATGTGGGTTAACCTTTTACCACCCTCTGTTCTGCCTGTGTGAGGCTAGCACGATGCAGAGATTTCACTGCTAATACTAAGTAACATGAATATGCACACATAATATATAGTATATATTAATAAATTACTGTTGTAGTTTTAGACTGTGTGGTCATTTTCAAAAAGAATGCCTGGTTGTGAAAATATAATGTACAGCCGAAACAGTAAAAATCTGTTGGCACTCTGACAGTACAACAATGTAATGACTTTATTTCCAAATTCATTGCAAGGTTCTAACAATACAAAATAGTCCATTTGTTTCAATTTGCATGGAGTGACCCCCAAAAATGTGGTGATTGGTGTTAGGGTTAATTTTAGCTATACAAAGGATGTACAAAATTACAGAAACACCAATGAAATTCAAAAGCCTTTCAGTAAAAACTGTCTGGTGAAGCTCATAATGTTTGGTTTTTTTGTGACTGTAAGAGGCTTTGGTTTAATGCAATAGTCCGTTTTAAGGCAAACAAAAATCCCATTAAATGTCTTTGAACTTGATACTTACTGTGGAGACCTGTTTCTTTTACTTTGCTCACCGTAATACAGGGCTATTTTTCCTGTCACTGTCAACTCATTTCTTTAATACATATTGATTTATATAGCTTAACAAAATCGTTGCATCACAGGAGTGTTGAGATATGTGTACCATATAGGAAACGTACAGCAAGGATTAATAGATAGAATTTGATCCTGAAGCCCACAGTGCTGCCCATGAGGGTGACTTTGTCACCGTGGTGCTGCTAATAAAGTTATTTCCAATCTCATTTCAACCAAAATGGCTGCCAGTAGTATCCTTTCTTAACCTCTGTCATACCTTCATGTTTCTCACTGCTTCCTGCCCCCCACCACCCTGCACCTCCCCCCGCCTTGCAGTACAAGAAAGGAAGGGAGGGAAAAATCCCCCAATTCTCGGTCTCCACAGCAACAGCAGTCAGATGACCTTGTCTCCGACTTGTTCTGCTGAGTCAGAAATGGAGGGATGGGTGAGGGGGATGCAGGGAGGAAAGAATAGCAGGGAGAAAGAAAGAGACGGAGAGAGCGATGACACAGAGAGAAAGGTGGTACTTATTGTTATTCTAACTGATTCCGGCTCTGTGGATGCTGCTCATATCGACAGTGCTGTGTCATACTAATTTACATGAAGCTGATTTGTGTGTTTTGAAGAGTAGCTGTCCATACGGGACTCAGCTGAGAGAGATAGAGGGCCCTGTGTATGTGCGATAGTAAGCAGAGTCAGTGATTTTGGAAAATATGATGTTAAGGTGTAGTGTATGAGTCAGAGCTGCAGATGAATATTGTATATCATGAGGTTTTAGTGTCATGGGCCGTGGAAAATATGTGTGAGCAAGACTAAAATAGAGTGTCTATGTGTGCAGCATGTGTTAGTGTATCTATATATGCATACGCTACTGTATATGGCCAAAAGTATGTGGACAACCATATATTTCTACTGTATATGGCCAAAGGTATGTGGACAACCATATATTGCATTCATGTTTAACTCATTCCAAAAACCATGGGCATTGATAGGCTGTCGTAACAGCCTCCACTCTTCTGGGAAGGCTTTCCACAAGATTTTGGAACCTGGCTGCAGGGATTTGATCCCATCCGGCCACAAAAGCACTAAGTGAGGTCGGGCATTGATGAGGCCTGGCTTGCAGTCCCTATACCAGTTCATCCCAAAGGTGTCGGATGGAGTTTAAAGTCATTGCTCTGTGCATGACAGTCAAGTTTTTCCACACCAAATTCCAAGGAAACCATTTCTTTATGGACCTTGCTTTGTGCATGGCGCCATTGTCATGTTGAAAAAGGAAAGGACCTTACCCAAACTGTTGCTATACAATGTTGGGATCGCTTTATGCTATAGCATTAAGATTAGTCTTTATTAGAACTTAGAAACCTAGCCCAAACCATGAAAAACAGCACCAAACCAGTACATATAAGTATATAAACGGGGGTGTCACATACTTTTGGTCAGATTAGATATGGACAGTCAAAATTAGGGTTTGAATGGGGAGTCTTATGTATTTGTGTGCGTGCATGCATAGGAATGTGTGTGTGTGTTTGTGTGTGTGTGTGTGTGTGTGTGAAGGTGATCCTAGCTAATCCGGTTTTATAAATGTGACATAATCTGTGTTCCACTCACAGTGTCCAGAACAGGGAGAAGGGAGGAAAAGAGGCAGAGGCAGAGAGAAGAGGGGAGGAGAGAGAGAGAAAGAAGAGGGCTGAGACCACAGGGGATAAATGATGGAAACGCAGATGGGGTTAAGGAGGATGACAGAAATGAGGCGTGAGAAGGGAGGGGGGGAAGAAAGGAGATGAAGAGGACAAGAAATAAGAGAGAGATGGAGGAGGAAAGAGCCAGGTGGGGGGTGGAAAATTCCGCTGGGACTTAGTGTGGAAAGAGTGACACAGGGCTGTCAACGAGGGTTCAGTTATCATGAAATGGCAGATGTGTGGTAAAGGGCAAGAGAGGAGAGATGGAGGGTAGGGCAGAGTTTGTAATCAGAAATTTGATAAGGAATGCAAAATAAAAAAATAAAAAAAAGCAGAAGGGAAAACAGGAATCTGTCATGATAAAGGAATGCAGCCATTTATGTGTGCAGAAGGAGTGAAAATACAGGCAGACGATTGGGGACTAGAAAGAAAGAAAGAGAAAAAAAGATTTATATTTATCGGTTCTATTAATATATGCTTGGAGAAAAGAACTGACAATTCAATGAAAGCAACAAAATATGTCAGAAACATGTCACAGCTTAAGGGAAAAAACAAGTGGAACAACACGTGAAACTGTACTGAGCTCTGCCTCTGTGTCCTCCTTTTTATATTTATTTGGTTATCACATATATCACACATATGTATATATATATATATGTTTAAATATATAATCCTTTTTTCTTTCACTATAGTATACTATATTGCAATGTGCATAATGTGCGGTTTTGTTGAATATTACTTACTTTGTAAACCTTGTGCAACTTGCTTTGGCAATACTGCACTTCATTATGGTCATGCCAATAAAACAAAATTCAAACAGACATTGAGGACACTGAGGCCATGCCCCTTTTTTCTGGGAATTTGGGGTTATAAATCTGGAGGAAGTTCACATTCTATTATTAAAAATATATACATGGTGAGTATTTTACATGCTTTTATGATTCCAGTATTTTAGATTCTTTATGCTCAAATTGGGCTTGTTTTAGGCCTACAAAAATAAGTACATAATTCAAGGCCCTACACACCCACACAGGTGTTTTCACTTATTCTGCTCTGTTTGAGGTTGAGTGGAACTATGCTGGGAATTTTAAGAGGTCGCCAAACTCTTTGTACTAATAAGAAACATAAGAAAAATAAGAAAGCTGTTCCATTCCCACAAAAAGAAGTACAACAAAGCTAACAAGAGAGTGAGAGACATGTCAATCAAGGGTGGTTTGTACACATCCACACAGTGCCGAGAGGACATCTAATCAATCAAAATAACTTAAAATCATCTGTGTGTATGAGTATGCAGGGCCTGTAAACATTCAGTATTTCTCCACCAGAATTGTATTCCTGGTAGTGTAGAAATGGCTTGGAAACAGCATTTAGACCTTAATGTCAGGGGAATCACATTTACGGAACATATAATTGAACAGTTAAATGAATACATTTCTTTTTGGTTTATTTGCGGGGTACATTAAGAGACTTCATCATGACCTCAGTATCTTAAAATCCTGGCGACAGCCCCGAATACAAACAGACCCTTTTCACGGCAGACATTTTAACACGTCATAGCAGGAAAAGAACAGGTGTTACTAATAACATTAACGATGCCGCCGTGTCATGTGAGTGGCCCAGTAATCCATGGTAGCAAGCCAACACGCACAACACTCCTAGGACACCTAATGCAGCTTTTAATCATGTCATTAATTACACCTGTGCTTTTCCTGCTAAGACATGACAAAATGTCTGCCGTGAGAAATTTGAATTTGGGAGATTAAAAGATTAAAATTGAGGAGACATAAAAAGGAGGGAGAGGAAGGGTAGGTTTAATTCTGGAGGAGCTGATCGACATCAAGTCTCATGAAGATGCTCTTGGTACATCCAGAAATTTCTCAGGACACACTCACACACCTGAGTGCACACATACATATACAATACATTAGAGTTATTCATCAATTCATGTGATAATCAACCCAAATGCACACATGACTTCAACTTGCCACTATTGTAAATCATTTTCAGGCACCTCCTCTTTCATTCCATCTGTACACCTGGTTCTAAAGCATTTCCCCTCCTCCCTCTGTCCTCCCTGACCCTTCCTCCTCCTCTGGTAGCTGTCCTGTCAGCACCACCGCCACTGCAGCAAAATCCTGCTCCGCTCTACCTTTAACACCATGTTTTGTTTTTTTTACTACTCCACCTACATCTTAGCTACATAATACCACTTACAAGCCAGTCTGAGTAATCTCTGCAAACAGCAAACAAAGAATTGGGAACACCAGGCTTCTCATGTTAAGTTGCTGTTGATCCACGCTCTTTCAAAAACGTTTTCTGACTTAAGTGGATTTGATTGTTGAAATATTCATTGCTTTCAGGTGGTTTCACTAATGCGTTTCCCCAAAACATTGTCGGCCGCTAATTCCTTGCAATCAAGCCAGTGGTTTCAATATAACATCTTTTTATAAACGCAGAGTGATGATTGAAAGACTTACGAGTGAAACTAAAGAGCATTTAATTAAGCCTCTCAGTCTGCAAGGCCATTAGAAGGCAAACATCCTTCCACTTGTTTCCATGTTATGTAACTCCCTTTTAGTAGGTATTTATTCTTAGTATGCACTGAAAGCACACTTAAATTTCCATTAAGACTTCCTAAATGCTAATATGCTGATATTCTGCCATTCAAACTTTAAATGGTACCCTTAGCACTCTTTCTGAGTCATACAAGTACAGGGGAATCTGGCTTGTCAGCAGACTGTCATTCAACATTCATATTCAATATTGACTGTATTCAATACTGTATAGAATTAAAGACTGCCCATCTTTTTTTAGCTGTAAAACTCTTGTTCAGTCAACTTTAATGTCTGCACTTGGTGATATTCTGTCCTGTCATGCTGCCCCATCATTACTTCAGCAGTTAACCCTGTTTATCTGTTTATCATAGTGCATTATGCTTTATCACTAATGACAAATTTCATACTCATCACTGCTCTCTCTATCAAAAAAGTTGGACTTCTCTACTGACAAGAAGTAATAATAATCTCATAATATTCATCCATAAAGCTCTACTGTTAATGCTGCCAAATTACCTCATATCTCTTGTATCTACAGTATTAAATACGATCCAATAACTATGTAACTTTAGATATTCCATATGAGAATGAACTGCGAACTGCCCTCAAGATAGATTTGTTCCTTCCCTTTTTAAAAGTTTATTATCTAATGTTTTTTACGACTCTTGCTAATTATTTTGCAAGTTCTGTGTTGTGTTTATCTGGCCTTATTTGTGTGATTTTTGTATGCTGGTTTTGTGGTTGTCTGATTATGAATGTTTCTTGTTCTCAGGTCTCTCTCAAAAAAAGAGATCTCAGTCTCAACTACCTGATTAAATAAAGTTTGTATGAAAGCATTTGTGCCTTGTAAGCAGATAATTTCTTTGATGTCGTTATTCTTACAATACTTCAAATGCCTCATTTCAAAATTCAGAAATAAAGAAACTACAAAAGCCTCAGTTTTCTCTGAAGCCTCTCAGCCAAGGAATGAGTATTTGAGACACTCCTCAAGGTTATTTAGTAAAATATAGATGTTGATTATTTAAGTTATCTAAGAAGCTGAATTTTAATGCTCTGTCACAGAGTTTCCCCTAAGTACTGTGTGAGTTCATTCTCTGCCTTTTCAACACCTTATTGCGCACTGTGAAATCCTTTGATTATTTTATTAAAGGTACTGCACTCCCACAAAGGGTGTTTTCAGTTACCATGGCTGATGAGACCTCAGCTCAAGTTGTGGTTGGGTGCTATGCAGGGTATTATGTGATATCGCCAAACTCTACTGTGCACTAATACATATGATAAAGGTGTGATTGTCATGCCCTAAAGAGTGCAACATAACTAAGAGGAGAGTGAGAGAGATGTCAATCAAGTACAGCTTGTAGGGCCCACACAGTCCTGAAAAGAGGGATAACAAAACAACATAAGTGAAAACATGTGTGTGGGTGCACAAAGGTGTGTAGGGGCTTTAAAGAAATAGTTTGACATTTTGGGGAATACGCCTATTTGCTTTCTTAGCTTTACGCAGAATTAAGCTTAGCTTAGCTTAATGACTTGAAACAGAAGGCCTGGCTCTGTCCAAAGGTAACAAAATCAGACACCAGCACTATTAAAGCTCACTAATTACCACATTATATCTTATTTGTTTATTCTATACAAAAAGTGAAGTGTGAAAATGACAATTTGTGGTCTCATGGAGGTTACCTTCCTGGAAAGCGAGTGAGCATATTTCCCAAAATTTTCAAACTACTGTCATTAGTTTTAGACTAAACAGAAATTCTGAAGCTACTCCAGTGACACAACAGCATGAATTAAAGACTTAAAAAGGGACATTAAAAACTCGAGCTTGAATTTATTATCAGTGGTACATATCCAGTAGTCATTTGACTGTACAAGTCAGAGGTACTTTGATTTCTATGGTTGGGCAAGTTGTTCTCACATAAAAAATATTGTTCATAGTAAGATAAAATTCTTTAAGTACTTAACAAAGCACAGTCATTTGTATCTGACGCCCAAATGTCAAATTGCTTTATAAATGAGGTCACTAGGATGAGGGAAAATGGCTTTTGAGTACCATGATTATTCAGCAGATTAGCAGATGAGCCTTTCACCTATGATGGGGACAGATGGTCTGTGGAAAACCTATTAGGTGGTGCACTCAATTTTTAGGAATTTTTCAAAACTGTGCTCTTGTTATGTTCTATAAAACACCCTTAAATCCATTTTCCCTTCCAGACAGCACATTTTGCCAAATGTGTTCACTGTGGTGGCCATTTTGCTGACTGTCTATCTGCTCTAGCTGCTTTGAAGCTGTTTGCTTTGTGTTTTTCAGGTCTGCTGAGCTTGTAGTGTGTCACGCTCACTTATCGTAGAGGAAAACGTTTGCTTGGTTCAGACGGAGCCGGCTGTCTGTGAGCATGGGTCAAGTGTTTTTTCATAGCTTGTGTGCGTTGGCGTATTTGCAGGCAAGCATCCTTTGTCACTCTGATAAGTGACCTGTCATGTAGCGTATAGCAAGCAGCCACAGCCTGATTTAAGAGACAGGGCAGTCTATGAATGTGAGTATGTCAGATATTTTGTCAGCATCTTGTGTATCTTTGGATTCACCACTGCATGTATATCTGAGCTGCTACATGTGTGTATGCGTGTGTAGCAGTACAGTAAGCAGCCTCGGGAGTGATGGGAATGATGGCAGTGTGGCAGCAGAGCTGGAGTCGAGCCATGTGCTCGGCAGGGGGAACTGGCCCTTTAATACCCATCAGCCAATCAGGCAGGGGATGCTGGGAGCAGGCCGTCCTTGGGAACGACCTTGCAGGGGGGCTGAGGGATGGCGAGGGTAGAGAGGGAAGAGCACACAGAAGGGGCAGATAAAGGAGAGTAAAAGAGGGGTTGGTACAAAGGGTGCAGGGAGGATGGAGGAACTCTGAGGGATGGATGAAGCGAAGGCGAGAGAAAATTCACAGCAAGAAAGATGTAAAATGTATTCACCATGAAGGTAAATTTACTTCTACATGAAACAGACACATGGATACAATAAATAGATAGATAGTTAGATGCAGACAGATGAATGAGAGATAGATAGTTAAGGACACTAAGAGGATTAAAAGTTCAGCTGCGTAGTTCTGCCTCACTCCACCTCTCTGTCTCTTTCGCTCTCCCGCTGTGGCAGACATGCAGACGTCATCCCGTCCAGATTAAATTGACAGCATGCCACACTCTTACATTGCATAAGAATTTCTCTGAAAGGGATGAAAGAGAGGAATAAGAATAGGGCTCAGATTTCGTGGTGGTAATAATGTGGGCACAAAAAGTAGTTGGGGGAAAGAAGATAAAAAGAGTCTTTCATCAATTTTTTTGAGACTCTTTTGCCAGGAAAATGGGAGACTCCTTAAAAAAATTAAACTTAAATATTCTTATTGCCTGATAGTTAGATGAGAAGATCAATACCACCCTCATGTCTATGCACTAAGTATGGAGTTACAGGAAGGAGACTTAGCTTAGCATAAAGAAAGAGAGGTAGCCTGGCTCAGTCCAAAGGTAAAGAAATCCACCTACCAGAACCTCTAAAGCTCAAACCAAAATGTACTAAGGACAAGTTGTGATTGTACAGGGTTTATGTACCGGACTTATGTACTGACACTGACTCTTATCCAGCTCTATGGACACTACATTAATGGTAAGTCTCCACATCTGGCACATATTCTTTATACTTTACTGTGAACAATTGTACACTCATTTTTATACACTCAATATTTTGCATATTCCATTCTCTTCATTTCAAACTCTCTTCCCATTTTAAAAACAATTATGTTTCTCTATTTTTTGTATAGTTTTAATATTTTTTATTGTAGATTTCTATTTTTTATTTATGATTATTTGCAGTATGTGGTTTTTCTTTTTCTTTCTTCTTATTGTTATGCACCGAAATACCAAGGCAAATTCCTTGTATGTGAAAACCAATAAACCTGATTCTGAATCTAATTCTGACTTTTTCTTGGCCAGGAGCAGAAACGAAGTAAGTCTTGTCAATTTACTCACATACAAATACTCAGGTCACATACAGTAACCCCCTGTAAAACCCCCAGTAGGTAGGTGAATTTTGTTAGCTTTGGGGAGAGCCAGGCTAGCTGTTTCCCCCTGTTTACAGTGTTTATGCTAAGCTAAACTGAAACTACTAGCTGTAGCTTCATACCCTACAGACATCAGAGTGTTATCAATCTTCTCTTTTGGCATGAAAGCAGATAAGTGTGTTTCCAAAATGTCGAACTATTCCTTCAAAAATAAAATATAGACAGAACTTTTTAAACTAAGTCAGACAGAAGAGTGATTATGCTTCTAAACACAGTCTTTCATGTAGTATTTAGCAGCAGTTGATTATTTTCTATTTAATCTCGACAATAGGCTAACGATGATGACATTCACTTGTAGAGTGCCAACTAAGGTTTCCAGGCCTCCCCCATATGGGGTGTCAGCAGCAGACACAGCAGTGGCCCCACCAGATGTGTTGCCGTGTGTGTGGCCCCATTCTGTTCCAGATGACAGAGTGAGAGTGTGTTTGTATGTGTTTGCATGTGTGTGTGTCTGTCTGTGTGTGTGTGTAAGTGAGTGATAGTAAGAAACTAAGACCCCAGTATTTCTTAATATGTTGGTTCCTGTGTGCGTCAGCATATTCGGGCATGCACCATGTGCGTCAGTATGTGTTCTCTTGCCTTGGAACTAGTAGTGTGTGTGTGTGTGTGTGTGTGTGTGTGTGTGTGTGTGTGTGTGTGTGACTGGGGGCCTGCTGCTGCTGTGCCCAATGAGTCAGTATGATGGAGTGCTAGCCCGACGCTATCCTAGCTAGGCAACCTCAGTAATGTTTTCATTATCGCTGCACCCAGTCACCTCAGACATGGGACCCCACCCTGTCCCACAGTACCTCTCCACTGGACCACTCAAGTGACAAGCACACTTATTCACACACACCCACCCACACACACACAAAAGGCGAAGACTGCAGAAAAAGAAATATACCTCTACTGCTCGCTAATTTTGGTTGTTCATTTGTCTTCTGAGTGTGTGTCAGCTGTGTGAATAGCTTTGTGTGTGTCTGTGTGTGTGTGTGTGTGCGTGTGCGTGTGTGTGTCCATGTTTGTGTTTCTGTGTCTTCTGTCCCCTAGGCTTGTCGGCCGGATGTGTATTCGTGCCCTTATCCTGAGCTCTGTTCTGACAGAAAGAGGCTGCTGTGTGCTCGTTACTGTAAGACTCTTGCAGACATTGTTCCCTCAGTGGGAGTGTGGAGTGTGTGTGAGTGTGTGTAAGTGACTGGGTAATTGGCTCTCCACTGGCCACTGCTCTGTCCCCTCTGTGTGCACTCACACGTACATTTACAGGCTGTAGCCCAAATGTAAGCTGATGGTCTGTGAGAGCCATGTTATGTGTATGGCAGGTACTGTACATATGACATCGACCATGACTGAAGCACTCGCCATTCAACAGCTGCAGAAGGTGTTGTATTGAATAGTAAAGGGAATGCTGGCTGTCAGGGTCACCCCCCCGTCAAGTGACCCTGGAGACTGGAGGAGGTTGCCCTGGCAACTAACAGCTCTCCTCCCTCCCATCCCCGTTTCATTTCACTCCTCATCACATTACTCATCTATCACACATGCAGCACACACACACATCCACACAAGATGTTCAGAGTACAGGGGCATGTACTAAATGCTCAGTGTAACAGGAATGTCAGAGCCAAAATTAAACTCCACCTGCATTGGAAAAAAAGGGAGGGTATGCAATCCGCATCAAACATTTCTGTACAACCCTCTTCTATCATCTCAAGAACATTGCAAAACTACATCCCGTTTTATCCCTCCCTGATGCAAAGAAGCTGGTCCATTCATCTCCTCAAGGCTGGGCTACTGCAATGTACTACACCTCTGGAGTCCTGCCAGGATCCCCCAGTCTGCTGCTCGGATACTAATGACAGAGTGGTTACACACCACCGATTTCTTCCACTAACTTTACTGGCTACGCACCTGTCCCCTTCAGGACAAGAGTTTTTTTTATTAATCTTCTAACCAATCAGTGAACTGTATCTACAGACATACACCTGCCTACCTGTCTCCTAGAAATTATGTTTAAATACTATTGATTTCTATTTCCAAATATGTAATTTCTAGGGGAGAGGGTTGATTTTCCTTATCAGGTGTCCCTTTGACACTTTGCACCCCCTTGATTGATTGGGAGGTCTAGAAGGTGCGAAGTGTATTAGGAGAAATCAGACATTAAGCTTTATTGCATCCCAGCCTCTGAAATGAACTCTCCCACATCTATGAATAGCATTATTCTAATAGCAGCTATTTATAGTATAGGCGTTTAATCATTTTAAATTCATCCTGCATGCTCTTGCTTCCAAGTCTTTATTTTTTTTTATTGTTTTATTTTAATTCTGTATATATCGTGCTGACTACTTTATGCAACAAATACAATTATTATTATTATTATTATTATTATTATTATTATTATTATTATTATTTAGTCACTTAATAGGCAGGAGAAATGTTAACTGGGCAGAAATGCTACACAAGCTACAAGTGCGAATGGAGGAAAATAGCTTGAGTTGCAACTTGGTGTGTGTCACCCCATCTTGTGTCCTCTACAGACTTTGTTCCCTCCGCTCCGTCCTCACCCTTGGCTCCCTCTCTTCTTCCTCTCCTCCTTTCCCTCCCTCTCCCTTGCAAGCAGACTCAGTGGTGAGTCTAATTTTAGCTGTAACACGCCAGTTACACTCGACTTTTACTGCCCTAGATATTTGCGTCTTACATATGCAATTTCACATCGGACATCTTGTGTGGATGTGTGTGCGCAGCATGTGTGAACAGATGAGTAATGTGATGAGGAGTGAGATGAAAGGAGGGGAGGTGGGAGGAGAGTAGGCAGCAAGTCTCCAGGGTCATTTGACTGGGGTGACCCTAACGGCTGATTGGTTAATTCCCTGTCCTCTGAGCCATCCCATGATGCTTAGAGGAAGGATAGCTCCCAAGGTTATGCATGCAAACACATGGGGGGACATGCAGCTCGCAACAACTGCACACACAGTGTGAAGCAGGGCCTTATCCTTGGCAAAGCCTGGGGGATTTTCACATTTCAATTTAAACTTCTATAGAAATGTTATACCACTAAATCACAGGTCACTCGCATCCTCAGAAGAGCAAGGTGAGAGACACACAGAGGACAGTGTGGATCAACTATAAACAGATGCTCTTGGAAGCAAACCTGTTGGAAAAGACACCTGTTTTTTCCACAAAAATAGTGCTGAAGCATAAATTCAGAAAAAATTAATCACCAACTAATAATCGATTAAGCATTTAATAATGATCATCATAATTAAGAATACTCATTTATCAATAAAAAATGTAATTTTACTCGTTAAAGCTTTTCAAGGATTTTCTTTTTGTGTTTTATCATTGTAGTAGACATAAACACTAAACATCTTGGGGTTTTGGACTCTTGGTTGCACATAAACCTGTACTTTGGACTTTTTTTTCATTTTCTGACATTTTATAGGCTAAACAAAATGAAAAGAAAATCTACAGATTAATTGAGCTTGAAAATAATTGGTATTCGCAGCTCTAAAAAAAAACTAAGTTCATTAACAAATCCTCACATTTTTATGTGTACGCTGAAATATAATTTGAAAAATTCAGCACATTAAACAAATTAGATTCTCACAATTTATGTATGACTGGTGTTCATCAGCAGACGAAGTTTGCTCAGTTGTCATGGAGAGAGCTCTGTTGTTATCACATGACAACTGAGAACAACTGGCAAACCCTGTGATAAGTGACCAAACTCCATCCACTGATGAAGACTATAAGACACAATTGAAAGGTCCAGGAAAAACATCTAGTAAGAGGACCTTTAGTTAGGATTTTTAACATTAGAAACATCAGATGATATTTTACAGAATGAATCTGTGCATACAGCATCTTGAGTGCCTTGCAACACTTACTTCAGCCAAACAACCCACAATGCAGCACTACTTGTTAGCTGTGTCCAGCTGTTTATCTAATGCTGATGTATTAGACACATTATTCAGCCTGAGGATGCTGGCAGTGGCAGAGGTCAGTTAGGATTAAGTTGTGCCATATTACATACTGTTGACCTACAGTGGGCGACTAACATTAAGAGGTTAAACTCAATCTGCTTGACAACAGAACTGAGGAACAGACATGAATATAATTAGGAGGGATGTCTTTGTGTCCTTGTGACATTTGCTGACTGTGCTTGTAGATTCCACTGATAATCTCAAACTTCGGCTTGCTGTTTCCCTGAGAATTAGGGAGACCTGTGGGTGTGGCTGCAGGCTTAATCAAATTGAAACAAACATCTGGACACAACCTGGCACACACACACACACACACAAGCACACACCTCATTAACTTGAGTAGCTCTAACCCACAAATAAGTCATGATTCATTAGATTATGCCATGTTAGCAAGCACATGCTAACATGCTGTGGTACTAAATCAAGGCTTGTTTACTCTGACTGAATGATCGGTCGGGCCATTCATTACTCTGTGGAAACACGTTGTTGTTCAAGTGTTTCCCTGGCAGCCATTCGAACGTATTGGTGTTTTCTGTGCCTCAGTGTGTGTTTGCGTATGAGACGGCAAGGTTGCACGTGTGCCCAGAAATGTGATTTCGGATTGAATGAAATGAGGGATGATGAAGGGGAGGGAGTTTGGATGAGTACCCAAGAGGCACTCAGTCGTTCAAATGTTGTGTCATCACTGGGGAATGAAACATCTGGCGTTGCGGTGGTGTGTTGGCCTTGACTGGCTGGTTTTACTCATTTACTCACTCAGTCACAAGCACACATAATCAAGCATGGAGTAACTCAGGCTGATTGGGAAGTCTGTCTCTCTTAGCGCAGGGGTAGTTCTATTATAAGTAGTCCTGATTAAACAAATGCTCTGTTTTGTGTCATTTTATTTGAATAAACAGCCCTTATTAATTCAAATGGCTGTTCTTTTGGTTATTTATCTATTTAGCTACAGAAAGGTGACAAATTGAAGGATGAATGAATGAGTGCAGAAACACAATGAATGTAGATGCTTTCTTACAGAGAATGAGGGCTCATGAATGGTTTCTCAAATGTAGAAATTATGTAAATCACATTGTACGCTATGGCTTTCTCAGTCATCAGATCTCAGCCAAGTCGAACACTTATGGGAGATATTGGACCACAGCGTTAGTTATCATCAAAACACCAAATGAGGGAATATCTTTTGGAAGAAAATCCAGTAGAGATCCACAGACTTGGATAATTTATCCCAAGGAGCATTGAAGCTGTTCTGGCAGCACTTGGTAGCCCAACATCTTTAATTTATTACCCAGCTGTATATCCCGTACCCTAATAACCCACTGCTGTTGTTTGTATGAAAAATGGTTCAACAAGTTCAATAACAGTTGAGGCAGCTGATGGCCAGTATCCAGAGAGCGAAAAAATGAACAAGCAGGATGTCCTTAGGCAAAACATTTGAAATAACTGATAAAACTAAACTTTCAACAGTCTCACTTTCTAATGAGGCACCCTTTAGAGCCTTATAAGTTGTAACTAATGGTTTTATTGATGGTTAGTGCATAATTTAGAGCATCTAGACCAAAATCCATTTATCAACAACTCTTCAGCATTTACAACAGGAGACTGAACTTTTAATTAATGACTTAGCATTTGTAACTGCAAACTTGATGGCTTATTAGAAAGTAAGAAACCCATGAGGATTTAGTAATGGATTACCAACATGTATTTATATATTTTAGTTGTTGTTTTTTTGTTGCATTTTTGGCTTTATCTGGCAGTTGACAGTTTAGGGAGAGAGGAAACATGTTAGGAGGGAGGGGTATGACATGCAAAAAGCTCCCCCAGCCAGAAACGAATCATAGATGTTACAGTTTGTGGTATGTGTGCTAACTGTTCTACCCCTGGATTACCAAAATCTATAAATGCATTTCTATTAAATGGAAAAAATAAACACTATCCAGAGGGATTTTTCACAACCTGGCAACCCAAAAGACAATAACCTCCGTGCTCAAGTTTTTCAACCGTCACTTATGAAGGCTGTGAGATATGGCCGAAGGCTCTGGGGAAAAAAGCTATAAGTGAATCTTGAGTTTAAAATATTTTATCATATTGTATGTGTTCCCAAGGTTCAAGAAAGAACCTTCAACCTCAAACATTAGTGAATGATTTATTCACCATTTATAAAGCCATTAGTTACAACTTGTAAAGCCTTTATAAACGGTGCCTCACTACAAAGTGGTACCCATTGTTTTATGTGGACAATGTTCGCATCCACACTTTGTAGTTTATACAGACTCCTCTGATTAATACTGGATCAGTGCTGTGTTTATAGCCTTACCACTCATGTGTGTGTGTGTGTGTGTGTGTGTGTGTGTGTGTGTGTTTTTTTTTATTGCATATGACTGATCATTATCATACAAGGATGACTCACCAGCCAGTATATGAAAACCTTACGGGGAGTTTTATGACCCCATCACTTGCCATCTCATCCTGCTGACTGAAGCATATTTCTCCTCTGCTGTAACATATTCATAAGTTGTAAGTGACTACACTTCCTGACAAATAAAGGTTATAAAACCCCATCTCCTCTCTGTCTCTCTGCCAAATCCTGCCCAGGTGGAGCACCTGCTTAACAACGTAATAAGAACATCCACATCTGTGCGCACCATCCCATTGCCTGCATCTGCAGTGCAGGCCTAATGGGCGTGATAGGAGGAGAGAGAAGACACACCCCTGTTTGACTGGACAGGAGCTGAGACTCAGCACAACGTGACTAGATTAAGAGGACTCTCATGTTGCTGGTCTTGTTAAAAAAAAAGACTATTATTTCTGTTAACACAAGCATAAAAAATGAAAATAAAGAGAAAATGAATAGAGAGAGGAACGTGGGGAGAAAAACTGAGAGGTGTTACGAGAAAGTACAGGACATCACAGATCAGCAGAGGAGTGAGTCGAAGACTGTGTAATGTAACAGCCACCTCTCTGTCTCTCTCTCTCTCTGTCACACTATCTTCTCACACACTTACATTTCAACACAGGAAGGATGTCATCCCGCACAAGTCAACAGCCCTCTGCCGATAATAACTGAGTAAGTAGTTATGATTGTGGATAACATAATTTGTGGGTTAGCTGTGAGCTCAGAGAGATTTGAGTTCACCGAGGAAGACATTTAAAGGGCATGTTGGACGTCCCGTCCCTTTAAATGAAAAAATGTGGAGACCGTTAAAGGGAGTCACTCAGCAGGTACAGAAGACTGATGCAACCTGAGCTGATAGCATTAAATATTAACCATCACTTTAAACCAACTGGCATCACGACTGCCCCAGGGACACAAGCTGCAAATGTCACACACACACACACACGCACACATTCATAAACACATGGTTGCACCCATGTAAACACACTCACTATTCACCTACAAAAGTCAATACAGTTCTTAATTTGTTTTTTACTTACTATATTTCATTTATATCTATCTCTCAGCATTGCTACCTGGATTACATGTGTAATATTACACACTTTAGATTCTCCTCAAGTATTTTAGCATTCAGAATTCTATTTTTTGTAATTGAAAAATTTATATTTTAAAGTGTGACTGTGTAAATTTTGAAAGAAGAAATGACAGATTCTTCCTCTTACAAATTAAAGGTGGAGTCATAAACAATAAAACACACTCTTGCACAATTCAACACACTCAGGGGTTTTGTTGCTACAGCCCAACTTGGTCTGGTGTGACCACTAGTTTATGGCAGCTAATGCTAGCTACCGTTAGCAAACTTTAGATAGATTGGTCTTTGTGCTACTTGTGCTGCTGTTACAGAATGTTTTAGCATTAGGGTTACCATCATTCTGTAATTACCACTTGTGGCCACGGTGGCGCTATTCTGCAAAATTTACATTGACTCACTTTAACTGTCCATTTTTAGATATTTTGCCTGATCTTTGCTCAGTATAGAGACATAGATGATTATATCTTATAAAATGTCTTTCAAGTGTTGACATTGTTATTAATTCATCTACGCTACTGTGAGCATTATTCTTTCATGACAGCAGTCATCTTGTAAACACTGTCATCACCTTTTCCAAGACACAAATATTTAAATTTGGGATAAAACTCTTCAGGGCAAAAAATCTGCCTCTTAATCACAAATTAGATCATTTTCTAATCATGCAGTTTATAAAATTATGAGTTACATCACTATGTAGAGAAGTACAAAACATAGTGTAGCTGCATTCACTATTTGTCAGTGCTGGTCCTGCCTGAGGCAAGTAGAGAGCAAAGTGCTGTATATTGAATAGCTCTGTAGGACCATTATCAAATCGGTCTGTCCGCTGGATGACACTGTTTGTTCTGGTTGTTTGTTTTGGTCATAGCATATATTTGTGTTTGAATATGAAATTTTATTCTTTAACAAATCATATAATATAATTACAATTGTGTCAAGTTTTGACATTAAGACAGCTCTTGTTTTTATTTCTGGTACAAAGCATGTGTGGAAGAGCAACACGGGCCAATCAGATAGTTTAGTCTCTCAACATTGCAACACTTACAGTCCTTTGACAGATATTTATAGCCTTACTTGACTCTACAAGCTGTTTATTTGCATTGTTTATCATTAGGTTAATACATTTCTTGAAAACATTATATTCATACCATTGCACGTGACTAACTGATTTCCATGACCCGATGAGTACGTTTTCAAAGTGAGAACATTGGGAAACGGGCAACATACAAATTTGAACCAATCTGAGCTGAGCCAGGCCTCTCCCAGCTGTCAGCTGGCCTTGTCTGCCCTCCACCTTCATCTCCTCTTTAATCCCCAAAGCCTCTCTCTCTCTTCCTCCTTCACAGCCTGTGCCCCTTATCTACTCCACCCGCTCTATCAGTTTCTCTCTCTTTCCGTCCCTCTCCAAACTCACATGCCTTCCCTATTGCGAGGGCGTCTTGACAGTGTCACTCACCATGGTGCCGGTGTTCGTGCCTCCCTCGCCCTGTTGCTCTCCTCTCACACAGTGTGTCCTTCTGGCCTGGTGTTTACAGAATTAACCCCATTGAGACATGGTGGTAGAAGGAATGAAAACAATAAAAGAGAGGGATGGAGAGAAATGAAGCTGAGAACAGGTGAGGAGCTTTGGGATTGCTTTCTGAAAAGCCAGTGGAAACAAGGCTACAATCATGGATACGTAGATTATAATCTATTTAAACAACTACTACTCTATTTTTTCCACTATCAGCACATGGAAAACTATAAACACACATGCTGTCTCCATGGAGGTCCAGTCATGTGTTCATTTCATCCTCTTATAGGCTGTTGAAGGTTCAGATCTACATGTAGAGAGTGCTGCAGCACTGAACCAACTTGTCTTTATTCCCTTTGAAGAGAAAACGATCCAACTTGTCATATTGCTGCTTAATTCTAACGGTTTGCTTTAATCTGTCTTTGCTTCCAGCTCTTAAAATAGATATTCAAGGTCATTCAAGGTGTCCTCAGCCTTGTCAGGCTAAAACAGGCCTGTATTTATAAATGATGTGTGTGTGTCTCTGTGTACTCACCAACCAAGCCAGCAGCATACAGCCAAACATGCTCATCAGTGTCATACACATGATGAGTCTGGGCAGAGTTTGTCCACCAGGTCAGGTTGCTGGTGGCTCAACGAGCACTCAGGATCAACGTGGATGCATGATGCATGTTTCTTTGTGTGCCTTCAACATGCGTTTGTTCTACTGACAGTCAAGGTCACCTGGTAAATCCCTCCTCACCTACTTCGCTGGGAGTCAAATCAGACATTTCCTCCATCCCCCATCTTTTCTGTCCACCCCGATTCGCTCAATCCCTCTCTTCTGCCTCTATTTTTAACCAGCTTAGCAGTGTTGAAGGCATGAGAGGTTTATTCTCTGCCTTCTCCCTCACTCATTACCTGGCGATTCACAGTCTGTTAATCCCATAATGCTGGAACTGCACAGATCACCGCTAGTTTACAGAAAAGTAACACAGCGAAGCGTGAGAACAGTTTCCCTTTAAGAATTTGTTCTATTCTGTTCTTTTCAACTCTATTTGATCCTTAAAAATACTTCGAACTAATTTGAATCTTCATGTCTCCTCTTTGTCTATCTCTACATCTCCACTGACAGTGTGTGCATTCCCTCGATACCAGTGTAACCCTCCTTCAATCAATACACACAGAGCCATTAGAGAGTTACAACTCCTGCTCGATCCCCAGATCATATTTATTGATCCAGATGTTTATATAGTAGGCACCTTAATGTACATTGCAAAGTCAGCATAGGGTACTGCAGCTCAACTAAAATGAGAAAGAATACATTAATAGATAATCATGTTCACAGAAGCCATCTTTAGCTGTTGGTGAAAAACAGAATGAAAGTCAGAGTTTTCAGGGCTTCTGCAGTGTGCTGACCTTGGTGTTAAGTCTTGAATGGCCTTCAGCTGCAAAATACATCATGTCAGCAATAAACCCCGTACACATTGACCACTTCTTAGAATCCCCATGTACCTATGTGATCAGAATACAGGCGGCGAGCAGACTGCAGAGTCACGGTGGGCTGATAGTCAAGCCTCACCTTCATCTGCAGTACCAGAGGCTAATCTGCACCAGGCCTGGCTCATTCAGGACACTGCTGCACTCCCTACCAATTAATATGGATAAGCTGCAAGACACAAGTGGTTTAAACATGTGAGTCAGTGGTGCAGGAAGGCGATGTATGTAATCCTTATATTCCGCATCTATAAAGACTGCACATTTTGGCTCCTTTGGTGCAGTCTCTGTGCTGGAAATGAATCACGCTGATCTAAAAATGGCCCTCTGTCTTGTGCCAGTAGACTTTTCATGGACTGTGAGTACAGGATTGGAGGAAATGCAGCTTAAGATAGAAAGAGATGAGTCAGACAAGGGGAGAGGAAGCAGAGAACAAGTGCCTGCCACTGTATCAGGTATGCTACAGCCTCTTGCAGTTTGAGCTTTTAAAATCGAGAGCCCTCGCATGGACATCTGCAGGTACTGCAGCTGCAGCAATTTTGTGCTTATACTCTCCCTTATGATTTACTGATAAATGTAATGAAGTGACAATATTACAGTAACTAATAACTAAAGCACTTTCCCATATATTCAGTGTTTTCTGTATTAGATGTTAGCATGTGCTAGTCTTGGATGTAATTCTCTGCTGTGCTGAACATCTCCTATCCTTTCAGTCCATACTGCTACCACCTGGTGAAATAGTGGAATTACAACTGAGGTGAAAAAATATCTGCAGCTGCAAAGAATAAAGACACGAATAACTCCAGTAAATTGATTCAACTAGATCACAATTTAAATGTTTATTGAAACAACAACCATCAAGACAACTTTGAAAATACAATTCACGAAGAGTAAAATAGATTTGAACCAACATCATTCGGTAAAAGAGAAAATCAGTTAAGGCTCCTCAATAAAATAAAGTGGTTGGCACTAACACAGAGAGACACATTTAGGTTTATGCTGAAGTAGAAAAATATCTGACTAAGTATTACTGACCAGTTTAACCCGTGACCCCGATAATGGACGGACATATCAGTATACTAGCAGGCTCTGTGTCAACCCCTGTCTGAACTCCATAAAGAACTATTTAATCCTCCACTAGAGAGATGAATTGCAACAGATTTCATGGACATAATCCAGATTTATCCTAATCCATCTGAGCATGCTGTTAGACAAAGTGAATAATAAAAAAATAGGCACAAAAGTTTTCAGTTTTTTAAAGTAACAGATATCCCCCAAAAATGCAGCACTGTGGCTACTCACTGTTTGAGCAACTGAGAAACATTTCACTATGGCTTTAAGGATGGATGCAAATAATAATAATAATAATAAAAATCAAAAGTTATAGCTAGAAGGCTACAGGCCAGTCAAGTTTGATCAGTCAGTAGCTCTTTAAATTCTGTTCCCTTCCACCTGAGATGACCTAAGTGTCACTGAATTTTCACAAGGAAGGCAAAGGCCAGACGCAGAAGACATAAGAAAAAACAAATCAAAAACTATTCAAATCAAACGCAAATATTAACACAAACACAGTATTGCTCCAGCAGTCAACCCCCTTCGCTGCAGTTTACACCCTGATGTCGTCACGGTCTGTGAGTTCGTCTCGGCGCTGCCCGATTAACTGCAGCTAATAGCTTCTCCACAGGGCGCCTGTTTTACACCGACTTCATGCCAGCTGGGTTTGTAAACCAACAACAGCAGACAGATAAGACCAGACAGAGGTAATGCGTAATACCCACATATTGTGCTTCTGCTAACCAAGCCATGTCAGTAACCATAATGTGTGTGACAGCTCCACATTCAATAATGCAAAGCAGTATAGTGTTGAAACATACATACATCTGCTTCATGCTCTTGCAATGCAACAGTGTATTTCAAATGAGTTCATATCCTGACTGTGATGTAACATTCAACAGCCAACATATGGTATTTAAAACAACACTGTCTTTGATTTACCTACAGTTTAAGAATAATAATTGTATTGTATCCCTGTAGCTGTATGCTGTAGTTGTGCACATAGCAACATTTTGCATCTTGCTGTCTTGCTCAAGCTGATTGGGGTATAAAAATGGTCAAATTCTCAAAAGAGCAACACACAACTGAACCTGATTGTTTCATAGTACAGACTACTGGTACCCGATCACAGATTAATCTTCTTAAACAAAAAGGTAAAGCAGAACTCTTTGCAGCACAGACTTGAAAATTCATAGCTAAGAACAAAACATTCACATTCACAAGTCCTCACATGTTTCATTCGCAGACCTCAAGTTATATCTTTTTCCTTTAAGCCTGCGGATATTTTCATTCACCCAATCATACACCCACGCACGCACACATATTTACACACAGACACGCGTGTCTTCTTCCGTGTCCCCTCACACAAACATGGCTGGCGACACAAAGCTATCCCCACGGTTGACATTGGGGCCCTGATGATAGTCCTGGGGGTCGCTGTCTGTGCGCATGTAGGGAGGCGGGACCTCGTTGTTTCCGGGATCATCCCAGCCAGAGGGGGCAGCAGAATAATAATGCTCCCTCTCATCTTCACCATGGTCATCATCATGGTAGGCGTCCAGGTCCTGCCAACAACAAGACAACAGTAAACGTGTCATTCTACATGTACAGTATGATGAAATGTCTATCTGTGTCAATCCATAACAAATACTACTTCTGCTGGTAAGAGAAAACTTAAGTGTCATCCCTCTAGCTTCTGTTTCGAAAAGCCTCTGGTGCACGCTGTATTTTCTTTAATCAGTTTGTGCAAGGCTAGAACGTGATACAGCAGTTTTCTGTGCATATTTTAAGGTAAAGTTGTATCTACTTCAGATGATTTGACTTCAAGGTAATCAGTGTGTTTCTAACACTGCTGCTGTTGTAACACACACCATTACCCAGTGTTTATCAAACTCCAGTCAGTGATGTTTGAGATTAGCCTGTTTCCAGACCTCTGATTCACTGCCCACCAACAGAGCAGTAGCTAAATGACCTTTCAGTCTGAATATCAGAGATACTCTTCTGTGAAACAATGATCCACAGTCTTCCTAATTTCATGCCAGGTGATGGGATATTGAAGTGGTAAAATAAAATAATTAAAAAAGACACACATGTTAATTTACCTGCGAATTCACAAATTGACTAGAGTCGAAATAAATGAAAATGTTGATTTTTCATTAACCCTTACAACCCTCAACCCTTAAAAAAAAGCTTAAAATGGAATTACAATTTATTTCACATTCTGCAGCAAGCTCGGTGTTAATTAAACACTGCATAATATTTTTGGAATAGGTTTGTGTTTCATTATATTCTCTCTCTCCCTGTAGAAACAAAACTTTCTGCTTTGACAAAGTCTCAACTACTAACAGACCCACTGATGGAGCCCGCAGGGTTGTAATAAATAAATGGTTATTCAAACTTTTATGTAATGAATAATGGAGTATTGCAGCTGTGGTAATATCGTTTTGTATAGAAAACCGGAAACAATCTCAGATACCACCCTGATGAAAGCAAGATAGCCAAAAGTGTCTGGTGAATAAGGCACGGTGTACTGGAAGAGCTGTGTGACTTGTTTTCATTTTGATAGAAGCTCACACTGGTCCACACTGTGCTCTGTGTGCGGCTCAAAGTTAATTAATGAATGAATAATGTACATTTCAGTTGCAGTAATCAGAGTGTGTGTCACTTCTGCGTTTTTAACCACCATGTTCCCTTACCGTGACTGGCTCGGCACTCTGGGTACTGTAGTATTCATTCTGCAGTGGTCTGTTCTCGGCCACCGGGGCATGACTTGTGTTCGGTTGCTGAGGACACACACATCATTCAGTATATTTCAAGAGATATAATCTGTTAGCTTTGCTACGTGTAGAACAACTTGGCACAATCTGTCAATGGTGACTCACCCGGTTAGCAGAGCTGTTGGTCTTCTTAGGGGGAGGGGGCTTGTACTTGGGTGGACCACTGAAAGACAAACACACACAGTTGTCTGGTGAGTCACAGAAATATTAGACGTGCACCGTGGCATTTCATATAATTAACCAATTTGCAAATAACACACAGAACAAACATCCAGACATGAAAAAACAATAGTGAAGTGAACTGAAATGAACTGTGTTCATCCACACTCAGTCAAGCAGATACTCACTCTCCGTTGAGTTTGTTGTTACGGTGTTTGCGGTACATCGCTATGGCTGTTCCAATGATGGCCAAGAGTATTATGACTCCAATGATGGCTCCTATGATGCTGCCTGTGGTGGGGCCCTTCACTGGAAGACGAGTACCTGGAAAAACAGGAAGGGGAGAAGAGAGAAAATACTATTAGACAGGATCAGAAGTGGTCGTGAACTCCCTCTTTGACTGGAGGTCCATTCCATACCTCAGCCTTGGTTTTTAAATAATATTTAACATGATGGTTCACAAGCCTTATGAACCCTCAAAATAAAGCCATGTCTACTCGGAGCCCCTTATCACTGGTTGTATATGTCAGTAAATTGTAAGCACTTCCACCAGTGACTCAGATTTAACTCACTTTTCAAAACCATAGGAGGGAAAACTATCCAGTATCTCACAAGAAAAAATAATAGTTTGACATTTTGGGGCTTGCTGGTGCAGAGTTAGATGAGAAGATCAATACCACTCTTATGTCTGTCTGTTAAATATGAAGCTACCTCCATCCGCCTGTTAGCTTAGCTTAGCATGGAGACTTTTCCAACAGTAATGAAATCCGTCTCCAAGCACCTCTAAAGCTCACTAATTAACATGTTATATCTCGTTTGTTTAATTCATACAAAAACCAAAGTGAAACAACAACAGTTCGTGTTTTAAGGGGGTTATGGGATGGACTATTTCTTGGCTGGGACCAGTAACTTCCTGGAGTCTTCGCTAGTTGCCTGGCAACAGCTCAGAACCAATAAACAGATGTGAGGGTCGTATCAACCTTCCTGAATTATTCCTTTAAAGAAGAACAAGAAGAAGGCCGTGGGGATGTGGCTGAAAGCTTTGGGAATGCCAAAGTAAATAAAGAATTTTTATCATGTTATACTGTAGATACAATATATATCTTCCCAAGATTCAAAATTTATCTCAGTGCTCAAATTAAAGAGAAGTCTGAGAAAGTTAGAAAAAAATATTTTTTTTGTGAAGCAGAACTATGTTTTGTCATCTTTCCAATTTTGGTAATCATGTAACGACCCCCTTAGATTTATCTTGTGACCCCCTCTAAGGGCCCGGCCCCCCACTGATTTAACATTAATAGAAGTCATATAGAGAAAGACTGTAGGTAGATAACTTAAGTTTCTCCACACCATGAGACACATGACTGAGGGTGGCCTTATAAAAAAAGAGACTCAGCAATGAGGATGAGTATATAAATGTGCGTGTGTGTGTGTGTATGTGTGTGTGTGGCTATGTGCAGCACTGTGCTGGTGAAGTACAGAGAGGGTCTTGATTAGAGTGTTGAGTCACATGGGTGATTAAGATGAACCAGAGGAATCATGCAGAGGTTCCACTAATGAACCATGACCACACTGAACATGAACCGACACATGCACAAATGCACTCACACACACAGCGCACGCACGCACACACACTGTGTATTTACTGAAGGTGCAACCTAGCTCATTATCCCCCGTATTCCCAGGGGATTATGTTAATAAGGGGGCGGTAAAGGGCAGAGAGGATCTGAAGCTCATTTGATGAGAACAAACTCTGGTCCTAGTAATTGGAAGGGTCATGATTGAATGTTGTTAGTCCTCTAATTACAATTCTCCTCTAACAATAGGACTACTTTGAATATCTCCTAAAATAATTTTCATTCTTTCACACATACAAAAGTGTCCTAATGATCATCTCTTTCCCTTTTACTTATTACAACCCAGCACATCATCTTTTATTGCTGACCCTACATGTTCTCCCGTGTACACTAGCTTTGGTTTTCTTCTCTCTTTTATGCTTTTTATTCAGCTAGGGAATTCATAAATTCTTTATATTGAGATTTCTGTGTGTACCATCCACACAATGGGCTTTATGAACATTAATCTTGTGCCATGTTATTATAATTTGGGGTTTTTGTTGTACTTGATTGAGGACATTGAAAAGTAAAAACATGGAAATGACAAAATGAAAGGAATAAAAAAAAATAAGAAAGTGAATATGAACCTTAAATATCAAAGGCACAATGTGCACCTTAATCTGCAGAGTCACAACAATAATCACTAAGCTTTCCAACTCTTTAACGATGAAACAGAAGGGTTCCCTGGATATAATGAATAGAAAATCTTCTTTTGATGGGGTGAACTGAGTTAATTATGTTGTTTGGATTTATTCTGCGGGGTACAAATAAGTTTTCCATTGTTCCCCCCCCC
>NTHP01000040.1:969004-988390 GCA_003416845.1 Oplegnathus fasciatus
CCCCCCCAGTGCAAAACTGATATTGCTCCTATCTTGGGACCAAAACCAACATGTGGTGCCCTCATTGCATCTAAAGTAGTTTTCTGCTTCTGGAGGGACACAAACTGCCACAGCACTCGTACATGGAGCGGAATATGTGTTTCATTTATATGTGTTATGTGTTTCATTCTCAAGATTCAAATCAAACATGAACTATACTTTTCCTTTAAGTGCCTTTCCAGTATTTTAACAACCACTGTGGCTTTGTTAGTAAGATACTCTCAATAAGTATGTGTACCAATGACCCAACTTGGTTCAACTAAATGTTTTGGATTTAAATCAAATATAACGTTTGATTTATCTCATTTAAATCAAATACAATAGGCTGTATTTCTATCACCATTTTAATACACTGCAAATTATATGGTATGTATTTAGTAGATTTGACATAAAAAACTGAACAAAAAGGCATTAAAATACATTTTGATGAAGTTCGTTCCACTGCAAAATGGAGTTTTACATAAGAATAGGTGATTGAGATATTATTATTATTACTGTGATATGAGACTGGATATTTTCTGGGATATTGATTAGTGTAATATTATGATATTACCAACATAGTTCTCTTCTTAAAGGTTGAGTTACAGTACAGATACAATTCTCTGAACTCAGCCTGCTAAAAATAAACACTAATTAACAGTAATATTCAAAATATCAAATTAGAATATTGAGTTATTTGGTCAAAATATGTTTTATTTTGTCAATATCATCAATAGATTTACATTAAAAAGGTTACTGATGGTTTCTTCTTTTGTAATAAAGAGATGAGGGCAAGCAGCTATTATATGCAGGAGATGAAATTCAGACTGGGTTGCAGGAAATGAAAACTAATTATTCATCCAACAGTCTGGGTCTTAAAAGTGTCTAACCAGGAGCTTGTAAAACATACTTTTTTTTCAGCTCACCCATAAAACACAGACTTTGGGTTATAAAAGAACAAAAAATATGAACTTTAAAATGAGCAATGCTAAATAATTAGTCCGATTTTTTTTTACAAGGACTGTCATGAAGGAGGGTGGAGAACATTTTACCGTGGCATTTTCAAAGTCACTGTGGCTCTGCAGAGGGAGTGTTTTCCATCAAGTAATTAACGGGAATGGAGGGATGATTTGCACAGAAAAACGCAGAAGAATAAAAGACCAGGGTGTCTTCACAAAAACTCACGCAATTGAGACAGACTGGATGTGAAATACTAGCAGACATTCAGGCTCTATTAGATTTCCAACTGTCGCAACTCAAATTTGGCATGACACACATCTAACCACATAAATTCAAATATATGTAGTGTACACCATCTGCCGCATGGTGGTGCTGTGTCTCTTTAATACCAAAGCGCTGAACAGCTACAGGGCACATTCATTCTAAACCAGATACCTGCCTCGTCTTTCGAGTGTTTTTGTGTTACTGCTTCCTCATTCCAGTGCCGTGTCTGTTTATCATCATGCCGCCCTCCTCCATTTTGGCTCCTGTGATTTTTTTTTAAACTCTATAGAGCCCCCCCCCCACGTCTTTTGCCTTGCCTTATCTCACAGGTGTCATTATCTAACCAGAGTCATTTTCACTCAGCAGGTTTCAGGTAGAAAGCTGTTCCTTCCTCTCTGATAACCTCTGATAGAGGAGACAGAGCTGTAGGAAAAGGGGCCAATTTTAAGCATTGAGGTGCGGTGCTTGTGTGTGAATGACTTGACTCGAGAGCGTGCCCTCTGTGTTGGCCCTGGACACCAGCCATGTCTTGCACTAATGAAATATCCCAGACAAAGAGAGAGAGTGTGTGTGTGTGTGTGTACGTGTACTGTACGTCTGCTGAGCCTGTTTAAATCCCTGCAGCTCTTTGCCAAGGACATACAACGAGACACGCACTTACCCACGTATAGAGTACATTAAGACCATACACCCATACAAACACAAAACACACACAGGACATTGTATAAGGAGCAGCTGGCATCCTTTGCTGTAACCTCGTCATTCAGTCTGACATGTTTACACAAATACTACGGTCCTGCAGCGTGCCCTTTGCCCTGCTGCCTTTCCTTTCCAGACAAACATCATGTGCACCCACAAAGACATTTCTACATATTTAAACATAGAAATAGACACGAAAACAAGTGCGCACACAAAACAGCACCAAATTTATTTCAGTGGAGCTCTGAGGCAGTTCTGTATCTCCAACCTATCCATGTGGTATTTTTTTTCTTTACTGAAGTAAAGAAAATAAAGGAGATGGTCCACAGTTCAGACTCAGTTAAAGCTCAGCTCCATCCCTGTCAGCAGATCAATGCAGGGACCATCCAGTCAGATAGACATCTATCCTTTCCTATATGTGAGCCCTCCATTGCTCACCCCTGCCTGCCTGGCCAGCCACTCAACCATAGACCACCACTCTCCCATGGGGCGCGGAGGAGGGGGAGGATGGAGTGGGAGGGAAGGAAGAGGAGATGAGGCTGGATGGTTGGCTGAAACTGTCTGAAATTACCACAGACCCACTTCAGCAAGTTGAAAATACCTCCAGAATCTCTGGAGCTTTAGGGTGCATGGCTGAGTGCCGGCCGCAGCTCTGCAGCCAGTGGCGAGAGTTGTTCAGTTATACCTTTATTCTCTTCATTTCTGTCTCAAAATACTTTAAGAGGGGGAAGAAAAAAACATTCAGGAGACAGATCAGCACTCCTTGAAAAACTTAGTGCATATGAGTCACTGATGGGAAAGCTGAAATGAGGAGAGAGTACTCAGCGAAAGAGGATTCGTTGAGAGATGAGTCAAGTCGAGACGGCGGGGTCCAAACAGTGGAGCTCGGGGAGAGTGACATTGAGGAGAGAGGAGGTGAGAGGAGAGGAATCAAAAGACGAAAACAGGGTGAGGCAGCAGGAAGAGCCAAGTGAGATGAAGACTGTGATTAAGAGGCTGGCTTCAGATGAGTACGGAGGGATTTCCCAGCTGCTGCCTGCAACTGGCTGATCACACACTGAGGGGATGAAGGAAAGAGCGGGAAGACAAAGATCTCACATCCCTCTCTTTCCCACTCAATCCCTTGTTCTCTCTTCCTGTGTGTTTACGCCTCTCCCTGAAGGGATTAAGGTTAACATGCTGGCCTATCCTCTGCATCCCCGCACAGGCCCGGGCTTTTGCTGCATTTATCTCTGCCTCCTCCCCTCTCCTTCCATCCGTCCCTCCTTCACTCCCATCATCCCGCGTTCCTGTCATCCCGCTCCATCGCCAGTGTAATTTGGTATTCGCTTGTTTGGCCCGGTAATACGACAACACAAATCTGCAGCGTCTCCCTCTGCATCTCTTATCTCCTGTGCCTAACGAGTAGAGATAAGCCTGTTTTTATTACCCTCCCTGACCTCGTCCACAAATCTGTGCACACACACAGGCACACACACGGCACATGCACGCACACCTACACAAGTTTTTACTACACCGAAGGCCTGCTAACCAACCTTAAAATCAGAAATTTCCATCTTTTCCTGAGTGCAGTAGATGCACTGGAGAAAAGGTTGAGATATACATGTGGTTGGTCTTGGCTTAAGAGATTAGCAGGCCACTGGTCACTCAAAAAACAATCCTACTGTAGCTGATGATCAAATTCATTCCTAATGGGTTCGCTTGACTTTTTAAAAAAGGGACAGTTGACCAAAATATCCAAAGCCTGAGGCGTCCTGTTGGCTCAGTGGGCCGTAGCCTTAGCCATGTGGCGGTGACGGTGTGGGATTGTCCAACTTGTGAATTTCACTGTGTGTCATCTTCCCTTTTTCCTCCCTCACATCTTTCAAGCCATTCGCCAGTCTGCTTTTCAGTAAAGTGAGAAATGTCTACTTAATCATATGAATCCACAGTGTTTGATCACCCCTCCACCATTAATGTCTTTGAAGGAGCAAACATCCTTTTTTTTAAATTTAGTATTCCCTTTTAATATCGGCGAGTTTTCCTTTGTTGTTTGTGAGATGTCAGTGGAAACTGAAGTTTCAGCAGCGGTTAGCTCTTAATGCCAAGTTTGAATGTAACGAGACAAACCAGTTTCAGCTGAAATTCAAGCCTTTTGAACTCAGCTGAGACACAGGCTACAGCACCACCCGGCATAGAAAAACACAAGGCTACCAGAGTCACAGCAGAGTGCCTGGAGATGAGATTAGGACCGAATGAATTGATGGCCTCTGAAAGAGATTAAGATAAAGAACAGTACATGTAATCTCATTGCTCACTAAGAGAAAAGAGAAATCCTAGCCTTTAGATTCTGAGGTTAACTTGGTAAAACACACTACCCATCCATCTATCGATGCAGTCATTCAGGTTGAGCTGTGCGTACAACGTGCCAAACGCTCTGGTAATACAGTGACCCGATAATCAACCCCATAGATAACTGCACAGAATAGAGTGAGGAGAAGATGGAAGGAGGGGGAGGAGGGGGGAGAGTGAGCGAAAGAAAGTAGGAAAAGAGGAAAAACAAAAGGTAGCAAAAGCAGAGTAAAGCTTGTGGCTACAGCTGCAGGTCTGAACACACACACACAACCACACCTACGCACACACACTTAAATTATTCACAATCAATGCAAGTGCTACAGTGTTGAGTGCCGCAGCTACCTCTGACATTAATTTTATGGAAGTTGAAGACCTGCTACACCCACTACCACAATCACTGTCGCCATCACTGTCATTTACTATTCACTGCACTCATGATGCCATTACAATTCATTTCAGCACAAAACAAATCAGATCAAATTGATTGTGCTTGTTCGGACAACACGACCAGCTGAGTGGCTCCGGGAGGACAGACTCTACCGATCTGACTGAAGGAAACGCTGACTGAATTTTGTGTGTGTGAGAGAGATGCTGTTGCCAGGGTTTTTGGTTTGGGCAGATCAGTGATGCTGGTCATTTCTAATCTACTGTGATTCCAGAGCTCAACCTCGTGCATTTCAACTGTCTGAGGATTAAATTCATGTCACTGACACTGTGTCCGGGTGTACATATTGCAAATGTGCGTGCAAGAGTGTATGCAAGTGTGTGTGCGTGCGTTTTGACATTTTAAAAAGCTGTGTGGTGGTAATGTGAAAACTCTGTATGGTGTCTGTGTGTGTGTGTGTGTGTGTGTGTGTGTGTGTGTGTGTGTGTGTGTGTGAGATGCTGCTCTCCCTCTCCCTCTCTGGGGAGACAGTGTGTTCCCTGCCACAGTGCATCAAAGCACACTCAGTTGCCTTGGGAGAAGGCAGGAACTCTCTCTCTCTCTCTCCCTCTCCATCTCTTCCCCCTCTCTCCCTCTATGCCTCCATCATCTCCTCCCCTCCATCTCCCTCTCTTCTCTCTTCCTCTCTCTGACAAGGTCGCTGTGCGCCTCTTGCTGTCTCCCTGTCAATATTTACAGTCCACTTTACACTGGCACTGAGGTGGTCGGCTGCAGCCAGCGGAGAAAGCGGGGTTGCATTAGCCAAATGTAAGCTGTCCACTCAGGACATGAATGATCTGTTGTACTACAAGCAGCACTCTGTTTCTGCCTCTTTCTCTTTCTCTCTCTCTCTGTCTCTCTCTCTCTCTCTCACACACACACACACACACACAGAAGGGTAGGAGGTAACAGGTAGAGCTGGAAACAGCAAGCAGATACTTAACAGAAGAGTAACAAGTGCTCAAAAAGCACAGGTCAGACTTTCATCACATCTATGGGAGCACATTAACACAAATTATTCATTACTCTATTTTCTGATTCTAATGCTTTAAAACATGGAAGATTACCTCTAGGAATACATTTAAATGGTACAATCTGTTATCTAAATGTAAACCTGATTACAAACATTTTTGATTTTACAGAAGTAAAATATCATCCTTTCCATTATGATCAGTTGACAAACACACAAAATGCTGTTTTTATCACCAAGAGAGAGTCATCAGTTATGGCTAGAAGATATGGTTGAAAGCATTAACACAACAATGTGTTAATACACAATAAAGTAGCCTATATCATGACATGTTTTGATGTATTGATGACGCATTACATCAGAAAGAAAACTCTTCATACATGTGAGCAGAACTTCAATGACTAATTTAGTTTATTTTAAATCACAATTCTACCGCATGATTTTGTAAAACAACAGCAACACAAAAATCACCATATAATCACATTATTCCACTGAAAGTTGATAAATCATAAAATTGATTTTTCCCTGCCCTAAGAAATTTAAGGATTTTTTGTATTCAAAGTAATAGGTAGACATTTGCAAAAATACACGTATTCGCTTTCTTGCTGAGAGTTACATGTCATATCTGTGTATGGAGCTAGAGCAGGCTTAGCATAGCATCAATGCTGAAAGCAGCGGGAAACCACAACCCTGGCTTTGGTAGAAAAATCTGACTACACCTCTAAAGCTCACCAATTAGCACGCAGAATCTCATTTATAAATTGGTAAATGGTAAATGGACTTCTATAGCACCTTTCTTTCGACCACTCAAGATGCTTTACACTACATGCCATTCACACACACAGTCATACACTTCAGGAGCAATTTGGGGTTTAGTAGCTTGCCCAAGGCCACTTCGACATGCGGACTGGAGGGGGTCGGGGATCGAACCACCGATCTTCCGATTAGTGGACGACCCGCTCTACCTCCTCAGCCACAGCCTCAATCTGTACAAAAACAGAAATGCAAAAATGACTTCACTATTTCTTGATTTATTTCTATTTCTTGTCCTTCCAGCAATCCTGAGCAGCATCTGGTGACAAGACTCCAGGAAGTCACTGCGCCTGGCCAAGAAATAGCTAAAGTAGGTTACCCCCCCGTAAAACCACAGCGGGCCGTAGCCCTAGCCATGTGGCTAAGCGTCATTTGTACATTTGTGTTTTGTTAAACAAACAAGATACAACGTGTTTATTATTGAGCTTCAGATGGATTTTTCAAGTTTAGAGAAAGCCCATTTCTCCCTTGCTTCTCTATGATGAGCTGAGCTAATCACATCCTGCGTCTATAGCTCCATACAGACATGAAATCTGTTTGATCTTCTCAACTAAGTCGGGGCAAGAAAGCCAATAAGCACACTTCCCCAAAATGTCAAACTATTCCTGTAAGTGTGAAAGTGAGAAATTCAAAGGGCCTTTCAAATAGCAGCAGGTGTCCTACATTTTCAATAAGTGTAACACACAAGAAAACGTGTTTGTACATAAACCTGAAAGTAATCAGGTTATTATGGTAATCTCTTTTACAGATTATTTAAGATGAGGTAACTAGCAGCTGTAATAAAAACTGACTTTAGAAGGCAACCTATCCACCCAGGTAAATACTGTAGTTTACAGTAAATGTTGCAATCTGAGAATATCCAGCCACCTATTTTACCTCACAATGCCTTTAGGCTTCCCATCCATCTTCTCGCCCTGTTTTTCTCCACTCTCCTCACACCACCCCCCACACCCCTCTCTCCCCTTCTACCAGTGTCACTGCGGCCTTGAGGCCAGGCAGTCAGGAGCAGCTGGTATGTTTACCTGCCCTCCTAACCACTGCTAACCTCTGGCTAGAAGGGACTCTCACCTCATTACCCACCACTCAGCCACACATACAACCTCAAACTCTGCTATCCTCTTAGATTTCTCCCCTACAGCCAGGATGCTACACTGTAATAGCCTCGATGTACTGCAATCTATTGAGCAGCCTGCTGTGCAGAAACGTTAGATATAATGAGAAGGGGAAAAAAAATAACATCTAGGACTTGGCTACCGCTCCTTGCCTCCCTCTTTCTCTAAAGCGTGGAGAGTCAGTTCCTTCATTTCTCTCAACTCTCGCTGACTCACATGAGAGTGCTCTTCATGTCACCCTCCTACCAAGTTCCTCACACAGTCTGCCAGAGAGGAAACGACGCACAGAGGAAGAGACAGAGATGGTGAAGGAGGGATGGGAGTGTAGAACATATAGGAAAGAACATTTAGAACTGAGAGAATAGAATATTCGAGCTGGAGGGTGGAGAAGTAGACACTGCAGATGTGTAGGAGGGAAAGGAATCGAAGAAGAGGAGAAAAAGTATGTGGCACAAGAAAAGTTGCAAATGTCCCACTCTTTCAGCTTGATAATATATAAAACTAATGATCCTCGTTCAGAATTTGCTGTGTTTTTCTGTTGGGATAATGATTTCCTTTCAAGGCTTGTTTACTGTGTTTGTACCTGCTGTATTGTTGACCGCAAAGTGGGCAGCCTAGAAGAGCCTCACACGGAGTCCTGAGAGTGCCACAGCAGTAATAGGCGCCATCTCTCCCTCAAACTGCCTCTCATCAGCTACTGATTAATGACACACAGAGCCATAATGGCCCCGCGTGCTCTCCACATTCATTCACTTTCCTCTTCATCCCATGCCCCTGGAGAGAAACCACAACAATGCGAGCTGTCGAGACACCCAAAAACTACGCTCTCGCCGAACTCAAATTCAAACGCTCATTAAGAAAGACGTTTCCTCCATTGCCATTCAGTTATGCATTGCCACTGGGAGCGGGTGGACAGAAACAATAGAATACAGGAGAGATGGGAAGGTGGAGAAGAAAGCATTCAGAGTTCAATTTATCTGTATGGGAATAAAGAATGGTTTCATTAGTGTTTAAATGCGGTTGATTGGCTGCTTGGGATGGAGTGCTGGTGATTTATGCAACGGTAAAAAGGATGCAACCTATATTCTGGCACAAGATGTACGCGCACACACTCACTACCCACATTCACTACACTTCAAATCTGTGCCTCTGGATATAAATCTGTGGAGGAAAACAAACTGTTGCTGGTAACCAGAAATGTGTACCTCCTTTGATTTCTGCAACTGCTGTGCATGCGTCAGAATTCTCAAAGGTCATCACTGTGTCTGTTGTACAGCTCTGTCAACAATACATCACACCACGGCGCTTCCGTAACTCACTGGCCAGAGTCTTTAAAGTGCAAATGCAAACATATAAATGTGAGTACGCATGCTGGCAGGCACACACGTGTCAAGGCCTTGCACGAGCAGAAAAGCACAAGTGCACGGAGGCGTCAAAATCCAAACTGACGTGCTTTCTAATGCATGCGCACAGATGCAAATATTCCCATTTATGGACACGCTTTAACCCTCACATGTCACGGATGAAAGATATCAAACTGCCGTACATACATCAAACGACATTACACCAAGTAGCCCCCCGTTAAAAACCCTTGCAGCATCAATAATAAATAAATCTACATTCTCATTCTCCACCGTGTATTGAATGCAATGAAGGCAATGCCACTGATCTCATTGTTCCAATCCAAAAATGGTTGCAGGCGCAGGTCGGTTGTTGGAAATGTTCTTTTATGCACTATTCATCTGAATATTCAGATATTACCAAACTCCTCAATCTCCTCCACCTCTCATTTCTGCCTGTTCAGATCCTCCTGCCTCCTCCCTGTGTGCGGGGGCGTCTGTTTATCAGTGAGTGTGTTTGTGCGTGTTTCACAGCAACAGTATTTATGCACAGCGTTTGAGAGTGTGTGGGGTAATCAATAGTGTTTCACTGAAGGACACTTGGGAGCAGATTGGAAGCCAAATCCAAGCCGGCATGAAAGACAACATGACAGAAACACTTGCTGCTCGACCTGAAGGGGCTCAGTGTGACATCTACCCTGACTGTTGTCAAGAGCGCACACACACGCATGCACACACTCCTTTGCACACGTACTTTGACACGCCTGTGAACCCATAAGAGTGTCTTCAAATACACTTAAAAACATTTACTCACTGCTACATCAAAGCAGGCAAACTAATGAGTTATTGACCGATGAGCGTATATACACACACACACACACACGCTATACTGCACATCGCAATGCATCCATTCCACCAATAACAGACGTGACCAGCGTCCTTGTCACAGCTAAGCAGAGTGTGCTATAATGAGAGTGTGTGTACGTGTGCATGCCTGCCTGTTTGTGTGTGTCCGAGTGTGCGTGCATGCATGTGCTGGGCTCACTGTGTGTACACAAGTCATTATTAGAGGTTTAGTGTGTGCTCACCAGTCAGTCAGGCTCCAGTCAGAGGAGTCAGCTTAAGGGCTCATAGCAGCTCCCTGAGGAGACACTAAATACCATCAGCCGTTTAAATCCATCCATGACCATTTTAAATATGCAGCACACACTCACTCCATTTTTAATAAGGGCTCTGAGCAAAACAGAGGGAGAAAAAAGGAGAGAGAAAAGACAGAGACAGACCGAGAGAGAGAAAAAGAGGGGGGCAGACTGAAGACGAGGGAGAGGGAGGAATATGAGGGGAAAGGAGGAGAGCAGAGTCTGTTGCATTGATTTCTTGGCAGTTTGGCACCGGCCCTGATTCGCCTGGAAAAGCCACAGATGTGTCAGAGCCAGTTAGGCACGCCAGAAGAGAGAGAACAAGCATGCACACCCAACTCAGTCACAAGCATGTACACACACAGCACATGTGCAGACAACATATACACACGCACACGCACGCATACACACACACTCACACGGAAACGCTCATAAATAGAGAGAATACACAGCGCGCACTCAAAGTGTCGAGTGCGAGTGTGTGTGGATTACAAAAGCACCTGTGTGAAAGGAGCAAGTGAAAGCCGGGGATGATGCAAGGAGTTTTGATGCCTTTCTGAGGGAAACCAGGCGTTTCTCTCTGAAGGCAGTCAAAAATAGATACTATTACACACACCTAGATGGGCAGTAAATTTCTCCTTAATCCCTGGCTTAACTTAGCTCGAAACCCTGTCTGCTCTGCTCAGCTTTCAAAACACACCTGACTGTGTGCGGGTGCATGCACAGCCCAGCGGAACAGCGGGGAACAGTCGGATGTACATTTTGATCTCAGGGCGGAAGAGACATTAGGATCAAAGTCGGGGACTGGGGAGAATCAACTGATCTTAGCTCTGAATCCATGAGCAACCTCCAGACAGACTACCTGATTAGCCAGGCATTTGTGGCCTATATCCAGCATGAGTGAAGTGACGGGAATATTGATGATAAAGCCTGGGGCAGAATTGTATCTAGGTCCTCTTTTAGCTCAAAATGGCACAACCTAATGTCAAGTTTAATGGTTTGATTTCTGTTGGGGTCACCTATGTTACTGCCATGAGCTCTGATAGACACTTCTGTTAAATATTTGTTCGATCTATTAATACAAAAGAGAAATATTTGCAAATAGTTGATATTTAATTAATAAGAAAATAAATCGTAAAATATTAAAACAAAACAAGTAATTTATGTTTTTGCTTGTTAAATTGTTAGTGAAAAAAAGAGTTCATGTTTATCATGTCGAAATTACAGCTGCAACTATTATTTTCATTATTGATTAATTTGCACATTATTTTATTGATTAATTGATTCATCTTTGGCTTATAAAATGTAAGAAAATGCTCTTAGCCCGAGGGGTCGTCTCCAAATTGCTTGCTTTTTCTGCCCACTGCCTAAAACCAAAGAGTTTGTTATCACATGCAGTAAGACAAGCAGGAAATCCCCACAATTGAGACTAGAAGTAGGAAGCATTTGGCATTTTTGTTTGAAAATCGACTAAAAATAGTTGAATTTCCATTTGCTGCTTAATCAACAAATCATTTCAGCTCTATCTGAAATGAATAACATGGAGTTTTCTTGAAGCACGTGTCACTATAAACTTGGACTCAACAGCTTAAGTGGCTGTTTCCTATGTTCAAGAAATAGAAGAAGCTATACAGAAGCTATGTGTATCCATCCTCCATTCACATTTATGACCTACTTTGCTTTTTTTGTGTTGATGATAGAAACGACAGGTGCAAGCTGCGCCTTTGTGCGAAACACTTACCACCATTTCAGTAAATCCTATATGTCAACAGCATTCACTCAGCAGGAATGATATCACTCTCAGTATAATAGAACAGTGGATTGCCTAACACCATTTCCTGTTTTGGACAAACACACACACACGCACACACCTATGCAGCTCGGTCCCTCTTGCTCCAGGTGACAGGTGTGTCACAGCGGCGTGGCAGGAACCAGGTGATCCCACCCGACAGATTGAATGACCGGTTAGTCAGCTAGCCGGCTGACTCACTGACCGAGAGGATGAGAGCTCACTCACCGTCACGCCGGCTGCATTGTGTAAACACTGGTCTAATCTCAAAAGAAGAAAAGGGTGAATGTGTCACTCTCAGTTCGCACAGAGACAAACGTGGAGATGCTCAGACACACAGAGACACCCCGGCAACCGAGATGTAGATTAGACATGGTATGTTTATTACCCTCTGTGCCACAGACGAAACCGGTCCCGAGACCTCTGTTCATTTGGCTGTCAGTAAAGACACAATAGGACAGTCACACTTTCTTTGACGCGCCACTCTGGAATGTTAATCACCACAGAAACCCATTATCTTCACATCCTCTCGTTCCCTCCCTCCATTTGTCTTCCTCTCCTTTTAAAACCTGACAAACTCATTGCTCGTTACTAGAAAGTACCATTGTTTCATTGAGCGCACATGTAGAGGGAGACAGAGACATGAGGCAGAGGAGATAAGAGGAGAGGCAGCGGAGGGGGGGAGGCCTGCCTGACTGCTGACATAAATTGGGGATCATAAAAAGTGTCGTTCCAGAATTAATCTGCGAAGAATGAATAAAGTGAAGTACCGCGGGGAGAGGTGTGTGTGTGTGTGTGTGTGTGTGTGTGTGTGTATGTGTGTGTAGACGGGAGTTCTTTTTGAATCCATAATGAAGACACAATAATGGAAAGAAACATGAAACACACGACTTTCAAATGTATTCATAAAGCTTGATGATCTAGGTTCATGAGGATGTGTGTGGACATTTATTTTCACAAGTGTGTGTGTATATACAGTGGAGCTATTGTATATATTTGCTCTATGTTTGTGTGTGTGTGTTGTGTGTGGAGGGATGTTGTGTGTGTCCATGCCTCAGCTGTGACATACTCCTTGCCTCTCTCTGTGCTGCAGCGCCTACAGGAAGTGCCACATACATCATGAATTTTATGCATAAGGCTGAATGTCAACACTGATGCATAATTTTTGCGGTAAAATGCTAAATGTCACCAAACACCAGGCTCCGTTTCGACTGGCGGTGGGCCTCGCATCACCAGAGGACGTGCTGGCAGCCAGCAGTCGCCACGCCAGCCGTCACACCAGAACTGAAAGGCTACGACTGTACTGTACGCAGTTGTGGCAGGAGTGGCAGAGCAGGCGACAAGGGAGATCGGGGGACAAGGAGGGTAATGAAAGCAGATTTGAAGGAGAAGGGAGCAAGACATGAAGATTTTTGTTTTTGCAATTCTGTTGACTTTTTTCTCCTACACAAATGCATTTGCAAAAGAGGCAAAAGAAGAGAAACACTATCACCCCCAACACGTGATTTAATTCCTTAGCATGCAGTTTTGCCCTTTTATTGCCCCCCATGTAGCTTGAAGGCTTTAAAAAATCTCTTATTGCACTCTGTCTGAGAGTGTGATATATTGTATATCATCTTCCAGCTCCTAACTGAAGCTATATATGATGTAATTCTATATAATGAACATTCAGTCTCATATCTTTAGAGACTTTCAGATCTCCATTCACATTAGAAATAACGTTCTGAGAGTTTGAACCATGTTGGGCTGCACAGCATGAGTTTTTTTTAATATCTGACCCACCTGTGGGACAACTAGGTTCAAGACATTAAGTATTAAAAGCTCGGTTCACCCAAAGGATGAAGAAACATCTTTTCTCTTATTTGTGGTATCTGGCTAAGAAGCTGGTTTTGGTTTTATTTGGCCAAACTCTGTTACATCTGTCTCAGATTTCTACTGCCACCCCAGTACAATAGACATCTCTATTGTATAAACAATTGAACTTATTCTGTGGTGCTCACATCACTGAGGGCCCATTTACACAACGGTTACAGACAGTAGTAATACATTATGGCATTAACAGGTGATCTGTATCTAGATACAGTAGATAATGACATGCAATCCAGGAGGCTTTGCACTTACGCCAGGTATTAATGAGCATTCTCATTATCTGTGTTCTGCCTGCACCGTGATTGGATTAGTTAGGTGGACCTGGACTCAACAAACAATGCCATGGATGGGCATCATTAAAGACTTTCTAGCTACAGCAGCTAGCTTTTGCTGGGCATGCTTAAGCTAGCAGTAACATGGACGTGTTAAGGAGAACTGGATACTGTGTTCAAAGATGGCGCCCCCTTCATTCCTATGAAAGTTGCTCACTGGGCACATATGGCCAAAAAGTCTCTACACTTCCTCACACCTCTGCATTTTTTTTGGGCCCATGGAGCATGCGCACCGGAGACCTTCTGTTTCCCAATGTTATTGGACCTAATGGATCAAATTATTAAATATTCATTTATATTGATTAATATTAAATATTTATTTAATCTGATAATAAAAAGTCATTTTGTTGGGTTTGTGATGCTGATAAAAATGTATTGACCTTTTTATAGCTGCTCCTTGATCGTTTGAAATCTGGTCTGAAAAATGACCTTCAAAGAATCAACTGCAACATGTCTTTCCAGATGCAGTGTCCCCGTTACTCTGGTTAACCCGCCTTCAACATTGTGAACAGTTTTTATTGGGACTATTTATTTAATATAAAGTAGTTCATAGGGACTATTTATTCAAAGGAAAGTGGTTACATTGAAACCCCTTAAAGTCTGGCACGCACACACACACACAGGGAATGTGGGGACAAGTGGAAGCGAGGATAGAGAGAGAATAAGTAGCCAGTGATGCAGATATAAGACTTTAACTCTTCCTCCAAGGCAGGAGACCACCAGCTGAGCTCCCCAAATGAAAAACTACACTATTAATATCTATGTGGAGAGCTGGCATCAAGTATTTTCAACAACACATGTGCCAAAACACACACAAAATGGGACTGTGCACGGACATACGCATACACAAATACCCCAAACCAATAACAGGCAGCAACAGTTACATAAAGAAGTTTTGATATTCTTGCATTTTAAAGTGCTAAGTTTGTGCTTATGACCTTTAAGGTTGAAGGGGTGAGTAATGAGGAGCGGGGCGACTCAGCCAGGCCTGCCTGAGAGGCTGCTGAATGAAGGACAGGGATGGAGGGATGGGTGAGAGAAAGAGATGGAGAGAGAAAGTAAGAAAGAAGAAATATGAAGGCACTGTCATCTCATTTCTCCTCCCTCCGGCTCCCCCAGCTGTTGTTCTCTCTCCCTCTTGCAATCACTTTTCATTGTCACTCATCCCTCCAATCACCCCTAACCACTTGTGCTGCCCCCCCCCTCCCTCCGCTGCCCTCCCCCTCCCTCGCTTGCTCTCTCCCTTCGCTTCTTTCCCTCTCTTTCTCCATCCACACAAATGACTCAGTGAAACAGGTCAAGTGTTACAAAATTCCCCCTGCAGCTCAACCTGCCTAATACAAGGCCTGGCTCATTGCACCAAGACAAGTAATACGCTGCCTACTCACTGAGAGAGGGACTCACACACTCACACACACACACAGACAGACACACACACGACTACCACCAACACACAATGAATATAAGCCCATAAAATGCCTACAACATCAGCATATTTATCAATCATGTACATGCACGCCAACTCACACTATTAAACATTAAAAATCATCTAGCTAAAGCCGTATTTACTGGGTTTTTTTTAGCCAATTCGTTTTTACTCTATTATTACAGTCAAAATGTGAAAAACAAATTTCCATTGCTTGTGATGAACAAAGTCTTTCTGAATCTGAATCTACATGAAAAACAACACATGCATGAAAATGTGCAACACAAACTTCAGTTTTTCTTCCTAAATATAAACATCAGATTCATATCCTATTACAGTAACAGAGCTGAAACGATTAGTTGGTTGACAGAAAAATAATAATAATAATTGTCATTTTTCCAGACAAAACTGCCAAATAAAACATTTCCTTTAGTTCCACCTTCTAAATTGTGAAGATTTAAAACTTTTCTTTGTCTTATATGATAGTAAACTGAATATCTTTGAACTGCTAGTTGGAAAAAACAAGCAATTTGAAGACATCGCCTTGGGCTCTTGGAAACTGCGATAGGCATTTTCACTATTTCCTGACATTTTATAAACCGCATGATGAATCGAAAAATAATCTGCAGATTAATCAGCAATGAAAAGAATCGTCAGTTGCAGCTCTACATATTAACACAGTTAAGTATAAAAATCGTGAAGAAGCCACATTTAAAACACACACTGCCTTCAGTCTCTTTCTGCCTCTCCCACCTACCCACAGTAATGAATAGCAAATGGGCGACAGAGGACCCTGAAGCACTAGAGTAAAGGTGATATTAAGAGGAGGACAGCAAAGTAAAGGGCCTTAAAATAGGATAAATGACCAGGAAAAACTAAAGTCAACACACACACTTAACCTTTAACACACACACACACGGACACACACCATGGCAAACCTGGCGCTAGACAGTACAGTATGTAAGTGTGTTTGCTCTGCAGGCAGAGTGTTGTGATATAGAAATGTAACAGCTCCATATATCAGGATGGTGGGGACCTATGGAGGATAAACGACCTGCGAGCAGTACCTGGACAGTGTGCGTAATACACAGATAAATAACTGGGAACTGGGAGTCATATGATGACACACGGACTCCTAGAGAAAGCATGTAAACCACCGCACATACACAAGATGATAAACAGACCAGAGATATGAAGATTGGACCAGAGCACGCACTTGTTTATAAGAGTGTTTTTTTTCCTCAGTCCCCTGGGAATGACAGTCGTTTGGGGGGGTAATGACTTAGGAAAACTGAAATGTACTGGAACATAAATTAATCAAAATGTGAGACCTGCTTTCACGCACCCAGCGAGTGCTCAGTGCCGTCTATTTTTGCAGTTTATACCCCGTTGTTAGCGCACAACAAAGAACTTCCAGCTATTACACACAGTGAACTGAGCATAACTCTGCATCAATGCTCCTGTTGAAGGCAGGCTGGTCAGATCACAGGTCTGAGGCTGGGATGAACCAGTTATTACTGTCAAGGTGGCAAAGATCCACGTTTGTGAGAGCGATAATCGACTCGTGTTTATAAACATTTCACGTAGTGATGCCAAAAGCCAAATTTCAATGCCATTTAATTTCCTCCTCTAAGATAAGACCTTTTGTCCGTTCTATTTTATTCTATCACTGCCCTAAGCTGACAGTTAAACGGACAGGGGATGCTGCAGCATAGCTGTGCTTCGCATGGCAATGCTGAGCTATTTTCTAAACTCTCTCTCTCTCTCTCACAGAACACACTGACGTGCAATTCAACTGTGAGTCGGGACTGTTACCCATGATTCCTCAGCTGTGGGACTGAGTGACAGGCGACGTAGTTGAAAGCAATGACGACCCTGAAGGAGAGGAGGGGTTAACAAGGGGCCGAAGACATACAGGAGACCCCCAGCAGGTGCTACACCGTGGTCACCGATCCCCACAGTGGCTCTACATGAGGCGCACACGCACACAAACACATGTAAACACACACAGACACAAGTAAAGGACAGTGTCTGAGAGCCATCACAACCAAAGACTTAACAGCTTGGAGCAGTTTGACGTTGTGCATACAAATGTCTGTTTCTTCTTCTGGAGCGATAATTAATGCTTTAAATCAATAATGTATTGCCCTTTTAAAATGATGCCTCTGGGTTAAATAGGAGATGTGTTGGAAATGAGAAAGGAGGAAGTGGAATGATTAGAGAGGATTTTAAACCCCAGGACTGGTTAGACAGTGTTGGATGTAGTAATACAAAGACACACACACACACACACACACACACACACACACACACACACACACACACACTTCTCTAACAGATTCACAATGCTCTAACATTTAGTCCGCAGCAGACGATAAGGAGATAGGAGCGTCAGAAAAGAGGCCGGGGCAGAAGAAGTGATTACAGGAAAAGAGATGTCTAGATAAGATGACAGACAGATGAATGGGGAGGCAGTCTGTGGATATAAAGGAGGAGCTGACACATGCACATGAGCAGACACAGCCATACAGACACACACACAAACACACAATTTCGTGAAGTCCTGACAGTCCTCTCCTCACTATGGCTGTTATTTAATGTCAAACAAAGAAAGACTTGAACCCTACAGGGGAACCGGCCAGTGCAGATAACATCACTCTGGACTGCTGATGAAGGCACACAGTCGGGTCTGCTCCATCATTTCACCATACTGCACATACCAACAGACAAAACAGGACACCCATAGATGTATATGGAGCTGGGTGATCAACATTCAGTGGAATCTTAATGGGATTATACTAATTTCTTTTGTCCAAATAAACAATAGTATGAATAATAAATACAATATACATAGTGCTGTATTAAAGTATATAATCTTTTATATGTATGTGCAGTATACACAAAATAAACACTATACAATAATGATACAATGCTATATATGTCATAGAATTGGAATATGCCTTATATAGCATATAATATAAAATTACAATAATAACAATATAGTCAGTCTATCCATCTATCTATGTATATACAGTTGGTTTTAATTTTGTCTGATGTAATTCATAACAGCGTCTATTGCACTGAACATTAATTAATTTATATGTAATTTTGTCTACATTTCCATCTGGTGACAGACATCAGAAAATATTATATCAATATTATGACAGTGATTTCAGCCATTTCGCCCTAAATACATACACAATGCTACTGACTACACAGTCTAGTTTAATTATAATAGTATGGGTCAGGATATAATTCAATTCTGATGCGGTTTTGAAACGTCTTATGAGGAAAAACATACAGAGCAGCACAAACTTAGCTGTTCCACAGCACTCAGAAAACATTTGTTTTAAACTCCCACGCAGATAAAAACATACATTTGCATGCACGTTCCGTACTGTCAGGCTGGCAAACATCTGCACAGCAGTTACATGCACAAATGAACATGAACACAATCATCCACGATTTACTACGGACTTGGCAGTCCCCGGAAGACTATCTCCAGTCCCTAAGACCAAATATTTGCAGACTTATTTCGTTTTTATCTCCATATTCATCTCTCATTCTGTATGTTTATATCTGAGGTTGTGCAGACGTGCATGTGCCAGTGCGTGCATGTACTTTGTAAGAGCTGCCTGTTGAGACGGTGAATTAAACAGCAAGTGCATTTGATCTGCAAAGCACTCCAGGGCAAATACACAAAATGACACACACACACACACACACACACACACACACACACACACACACTCTGATCTGTGAGAAGCTAAATCAACACAGCTGCAACAACTCAGACCTCATCGTCCTCCTCCCCTCACTCAGCCATCTCTCCACTCCATCTTTAATCAGGCCTCTCCTCCCTTTCTCTGTTCTGCTTTTTGCCCCTTTGCTCTCTCC
>NTHP01000040.1:988441-999140 GCA_003416845.1 Oplegnathus fasciatus
GCACACACACACACACACACACACACACACACACACACACACACACACACACACACAGGCTTGCATACAGCATCAAAATCATTTCCGTCACAGAATCTATTCTTAGGAGCAGCAACAAACCATTCTTTCCCTGATATAAATCTCTTTTATTCATACCCACAGTCACGCACGCACACACACACACATGCACACTTAGCTCAAAGCTACACTCCCTGGTGGTCATAATGCATTCACATAATGTTCTTTGTTTTTGTATTTTCTAGAACAGGATTTGTTCCAGGTAAGTCACAGCATGAAGACCTTTTGGGGCTTATTTAACTCACAAACACGCATGCACACACGCTGCATCTTTCATCTGGTGATGGTGGGTGTTTGTGCAGGTGCGTCGAGGTCAGCGGCATTCGGAGGACGTCAAAGCTTCTTTCCCATTTCCCTCTCTCACACACACACACACACACACACACACACACACACACAATCTGATCTGTGAGAAGCTAAATCAACACAGCTGCAACAACTCAGACCTCATCGTCCTCCTCCCCTCACTCAGCCATCTCTCCACTCCATCTTTAATCAGGCCTCTCCTCCCTTTCTCTGTTCTGCTTTTTGCCCCTTTGCTCTCTCCGTCCTCCCCGACTACTCCTCTCCTTCTTTCTTCTCTTCTCTCCTTTTATTCAATCTTGCATTAGCCACTGTTAAATTCATGTAGCGGCTAGCTCTCTGTAGCTTTTGCCAACACACAAGGCCTCAGATCTCACCCCTCGACTCTCCTCACACCATCACACCCTCTTTGCCCTCCCTCCATACTACCTCTCTCACTCTCTCTCTCGCTCTCTCTCTCTCTCCCTGCCCTTCTCTGCCCTCCCAGCAGTTGGCCGAGCATGTGCTACCCCGGGGGAGACGTGCCTCATCCGCCCAACAATGCACTGCATCCACACAGTTACCTCCAGCCCTGTCAGCACGGGACAGGAAGAGTAAACGCCCAGGGGCCTCCAGGGGAAACAGGAGCATCCACTTCCCCCTGTCTGTCTGCCTGGGTATGTATTTATATGAGTGTGTGTGTGTGTGTAGCAGACACACATCTGAACAAAACCGAATGACCAGAAGCCAGAGGATCAGATGTTATCGTTTACCGCTTGAGGAAGAGGAATGATACAATTTCCAATTTCCTGTGATTATTTACAAATGTAACTTCCTCTGCACTCCACGTTCACCTTGCTCGACATGATAACAATACTCTGTTCGAAGAAATACATTTGCCAGTCTGGTACTTTTAAAGCACCCTCTCTTGTTGTAAAAATGTTCAGTGTTCTTTGGGCATTTTTGTTGAAATTGATGTTGTCAATCAGCTCACCATTCTCTGACACTGCATTTTTAGTATATATGAAGGTGTGGAAGAAATATTATTTTCATCTGCATTTGATTAACATCTTAGGTCATAATGTAATGCCTGTTTCCAGAGTAAACAGGGGATGAGTGGTTGTTGCCTGAAGCTACTGCCTTCCCAGCGTCCACTCCATAAAAAGTAACCAAACTAAGAGAAGACAGTAGATTAGAGCAGACATCGTATCTTTTCCACAAACAAACAGAAATACCAACGGCACTAAACCCTGCGCCGCCGAAAAGTACCTTAACCTAATTTAACCTTCGCAAACCACCGTAGTCAGAAACCAAATTGGTCTGTTACATGCTGACTCCCAAATTGTCAACAAGCCCCAATTTGCCACAAACTGGCTCAGACAGTGTGAAATTAAGAACTCCACACAAGAGATTTAAAAAAAAAAAAAATATTGATTTAAATTTCATTTCAATAAAACAACAGAGTGTGAAAGTAAGCAATATCAACAGTGAAAGCAATAAATGGGTGTGTGAAACACAGCACAGTCAGAAAGAATTCGGACTATAGACTGTATGATTAGGACAGTGACACAATTTGGACAATTTATATTTTTATATATTATATATATTTTTATTTATATATAAAATTTTAAAGGTTATTTTTTGGCATTTTTGTCTGCATTTCAACAGTCACCCCAAAGAGAGAAAGGAAACGTGGGGAGAGGTATGACATACAACAAAGGTCCTCCGGCCGGGAGTCGAACCGTCAGGTCATCAGGTCAAAATTTAGTTTATGACCAAATACCAAACTAATGACATTCCCATCAGACTCAGTACTTTGTGCTTAGTGCTAATTATCAAATATTAGTATGCTAACACGCTACACTGAGACAGTGAACATGGTAAAAATTATACCTGCTATACATCAGCATGTTAGCATGCTGACATTAGCATTCAGCGCAATGCACTGCTGTGCCAAAGTACAGTCTCACAGAGCTGCTAGCATGACTGTAGACTCTTGGTCTTGTTATTTAGTACATAGGGAAAGAAAGTAAATGGACAATTAAACAAGAACTTTGAAAAAGTAATCTAAACCCACAGACATCACCAGACACTTTGTTATCTCCCCTTGTGATGTACTGTCAGACTTGTACTGCAGCCATCTTCATGTCTCGCTTTTCTCAGGGGCTTTTCTCCTTCAGTCTGGTCTTCAGTAAATGAAACACGTGTTTGGACTGAGGTCAGATGACTGGCTTGGCCAGTGAAGAACATTCCACAGTTTGGCCATAAAACTCCTTAATTGCCTCGTCTCCATGCTTAGGATCACTGTCCTAAAACTGGAGGACTATGTACTATACAAATAGCTAAGCAAAATAATGAGAGACATCACTGTCAGTTAAAAAATGAGCCAGTTAAAGGAGACAGTGTCTTATACAAATATTCCAGTAACTGCAAGACACACACAGCTGGAGATTTGATGATTCACCACAGGCAAGAAAGAGAAAAGCCAGTCACTTTAAAGCCAATAAAAACATGCAGGAACCTACTTTCATAATTGAGGTCAGAGGTAGACACTTGCTTTAATCCCTGTGAAGGCCCAAGTCACCACATTCATCACTCAGACATCCATGCAACAGTCCCAGCCATTCATCACTCACTCTGGGATTTATTAGTCAGGTCTGGAGTCAGAGGGTGAGAGGTTAAATGAGGAGCATTGTGTTAGCGGTTATCAGCAGAGAGAGCCCAGAGTGGGTTTGTGTGCTAATCCACACACACACCATCAGATGTTTAATCAACAGTGCAGCTGTAGCAGCCAGAGCTGGAAGTTAAATATACAGCCATGTACAAACATGCATGTGTGAAACTGTACACACACACACACCACATGGTTTCTCACACACACACACACACACACACACACACCAAACAATCTGATAACATTCATAAACACCTCCACACACAAACGTCCTGTGAAAAGCTGATTGGTCTGAAACCGAGCAAAGCGCTTAACGGGTGCCTAAACACACGAACATACTTCTTTAGCACGCTTTATGACCGAAGAACACACTCGCATGCTCATTCTCCGTCTAATACACGCCTACGCGTACACACAACTTGGTATAAACAGGGCCACTACCAGCTAGCCGCATTGCCTAGGGGCACCGCACCATGTCTCATCACTGTAAGCTAATGTTGAACACGGTGGTAGTGCTTGGCGTAGCTGCTGTCACTTTGGCTTCAGATCCAGGTTATTTGCTTGGAGCTCAAACAGGCCAGGTTCTGCATTACGGGGTCACCGCTTACACATGAGGTGCATGCTTTTTTTTTTTTTACTGGGACAAACGCAGACAAAAATGCAAGTGTTGCACGAGCTGTTATTACTAGCTGCAGCTTAAAAGCCTTTCCGCTGTGCTCCAGTCTTTTACATTCAGCTAGAAAACCAAAGGAGTCAGAGTGTGCTTGCTGTGTGTGAGTGTGTGTCTGTGTGTGTGTGTGTGTGTGCAAGTGCTCTCTATCTCGCCAGCCTCAAATCCAAAGCAATTAGAGAGGCCAGATGGTGGGCTGGACTCACAGTAAATAGCTGTGCATCGACAGAAGAAGCCTGCAACAAAAATCAACTGTGACAAGGAGCCAGGATGACACACAGATACATGACGGCATCAAAACACCAGGCAAACATTGAGGATGCGCTGCCATAACCGCCATAAACCAACTGTCGCAATCGTGGGAATGTTAACAGCAGGACTTGATTGCATCGTTCGATGGGGACACAGAGGGGGTACTTGTATGTAAACCAAGTAAGGCAGGTGCACATGCACACATGAACACATTCGCATACATAAACCTGTACACACACACACGGACAACCCTCTACATGCCCTTCTGTTAAAATTTGACCAAACCAGTTTGGTTTAGTCAGAGTTCAAACAATGCAGCCTTTGAGAGGCGCTCCATTCACTGAGTTTCAGCTTGGCCTGCACATTCCCCAACTGAAAACACAAACTGCCTCCCTCCAGGAAAACCACTGAAGCTACAGCACCACATTCCTCAACTCTATCCTTTTCTCTCTCTGCGTGCATGTATTTGCCTGAGAGGTGTTGGAGCCCCACTGAATATAATGATTATATATGCATCTTGAAATAATAAAGTGCATGTGCGCTTTGTATCTTCACTCTTCATTATCCGCATGCTCAGGTGAAAACCTGGTTAGAAAAATGTGCCCTTTAAACCAACTACAGCAGTCTACTACATACCTGTTACCAAGGCAGCACGTTTACATCAGCCAACCAGCACACATGTACAAATCAGAGAGACTGGGAGGAGGTGGAGCTTCAGCACAGGACAATTGTAATCCACAAAATGGCTTCTCCTATTCCTGTGCTCAGTTTCCCATAAGCCTGTTATCACACCTCTGTTGACACACACAAAGATTTATCAAAACTGAAACAACACAAACAGCCAGACCAGGAAATGAGAGTGAAAAAACAAACGGGGGGGGGNGGGGGGGTCGTCTGGAGTGTGAAGGATGGGTGACAAGAGACAGAGAGGCCACTTCATATCCCAATCAATTAATCTATAAATCTAATCAGTGAGAATCAATGACTGGCACTTCTATTCAATCTGGCTCCTCAGTCATCCAAGCTAACCTCAAGTGTTAAAGAGACAGAGGGAAGAAAAGGAGAAACAGACACCACACACAGCAACACGGGAACATTTCAAAAATCAAGGAATCTTTAATAGCAACCAAATACGAAAAAATATAGAAAGACACGACAAAATGGTGACAACAATTCTAATTCTGTTTTGGTTTTTTTCCAAAGACCAAAATAAATTTAAAATTAAAAAATACAAAAAAGAAAAAACAACTTTTACACAGAGCAGTCAATAATAAAAAAGCACATTTTGGGGTAAGACTGTTTTGTTGTGTGTACAGTTCAATTGTATAGAAGAAGCACATTTGCCAGTTTTGGCAGCAATCACAGCGCAGCAGTCAAGAATAAAGCACTCCAAAAACATAAATTATAAAGCACTGCAAAATAACAGAAAAGAGGAGAAACTGTAATAGGAGAAAATAAATCCTTCATGCTTGCTGTCACTGAGAAAATACACAAACGTGACACCATAAATTAGTAATTCTTTTTCCTCTGCTACATATTTATATATTTATACTATGTACACAAGAAGGTTTTCTCTTTTTTTTTTCTTTTACGCGAGTGAGATGGGAGATGTTAAGGCTTTGATTAGTCATCAGATGTTTGGAGCTGAAGAAATAGCAACAGTATGTGGCTTTCTGGAAAAAGAAAAAATATTGGGTATTTTGACTATCTAACCTTGTGCTAGACCCGGGCCAGGATCGTGGATTTCTCTAAAAGCATTTTGTCTGACAAGCTTTACTTGGGGTGCCAAGGTGGGTGGCAATGGCGTGTGTGTCTGTGGAGGCGGCAGCGGCAGTGGCGGAGGTGGCTGAAGTAAGAGAAGTCGAGGGAAAAAAACCCACAATATTTTGGAGATGAGTAGGAAGTTGCGACTCTCTAAAAGCATTCAAAGGGATCCGGGGAGGGGGAGGAGGTCAGCGCAGTGGCATTTTTATGAAAGCTATATTTCCCGTGTAGAACAAAAGCGGAACGGACAAACAGTTCCTAAAAAGCCTGTTTCTCTGACACTGGGCGAAAGGTGTGTGTCCCTGAATGTGTAGTTGTCTCTGTTCTACATGGTCCTTGATTTGGGAAGGGGTCGGACTATTTGGGGAATAGAAAGCAGTGGAGCAAGGGACACATCATGCTGCGGCTCTTTCCACAGTAACAGGACACGGTATATGTCCTGACAGAGCCACTGAGCAAGAAGAGGAGAGAAGAGAAAGTGTTTCTCTGTGTGTGCGTGTTTGTGTGCAGCTATGTGAGCGCATTTGTGTGGGCTTATGTCAGGATATGGCAGAGTTGTCAGGTATGAGGTGTCTTCTGCACAGTTTGGCTGTGGGAGTGAGCATAATGAGAGTGACTGAGGGGTGTTTGTGTGTGGGCGAATGTTTCTCTGCATTCTGCGTATGTATACGTACAGTATATGTGTGTGTGTGTGTGTGTGTGTGTGTGTGTGTACGAGCGTGTCTTCGAAATGCACAGTAATATCCTCAGTTTGCCAGTTTTCCATGGCGACAAAGGGTGGCTACTCAGGTTACAGCCCCAATGGCAGCGAGAGATGTCCCAAAGCCCCCCGAGTGTCACGAAAATACACACCGACACTCAACTACACACACACACACACACACACACACGGAGCTGACTCAGACGCAACACAGACCATCGCTCGTATGGTTACGGTCTACCTGATAAATTATGAGTATTGTGGGTATTTTTGCATTGTGCAAGGTGTCTGTCAAGGAGATGGAAAAGCCAATTGTGCAAAAGAATTGTGTGTGCTTATTATGTGGAAATGCAGGCAATGCTAACTTGAACAAAAAGAATTATACAAGCATATATAATTTTTTTCCCCCAATACAAATCGACTCTTAGGCTTTAGGTAAACTCGGCTCAGTGAGTTCAGAGTGTTGTAACACACAAACCACCGAGGTATTCATAAGATTAAAAATTACATTCTGAATGCTCTCTGAGACATTTGAACTTTAGGCTTGGCCAACCCAGAACGCCTTCCTCTTTACTTCCACAACACTGGCAACACTGGCTCCATCGATCTGATATTTACATTTTCATAAATATCCACATTTTCACAAGAAAAATAAAGATGCTTACATATATAGTACACAGATACCTCACACCAAAATGTACATACAACAGTTTTGTCCCATAATCGCTATTTTTTTTTTTTATTACACTCATATTTCTCTTTGTAGCGGTGACACACACAAGTGCAAAAATAAGTAATACATTTTCATTTTGAGTGGTCGTGACAAATCAGCTGTGTTCAGTAAATTTACTGTACCCCAGGTTGACAGGAGTTGCATTTATGTATGAGCTAAGGCCATTAGACGATAATCCTATTGAACACACTGGCTTACAATATGCTAGACGGTGCTCAAACACAGAATGCTGTCGCTGTTTTTGTCATCTGCCTCCTGTGTCTCTCCCCTGTTCTCTCTCCGCCTCTCTGAAGGTTAACAGCCATTAAAATGGCAAACAACGACTGTCTCTCCCTATACAGATTCTTGTACTGTTTGCGAGTGTTTCTCACATCTATAGTCCAAGGTTAAAAGCAGGAATGACAAGAAATACGGGCAAGAGCAGTCTTCCTTGCCTTTGGCAATGGGTCACCCTGCGTTTGACCTCATGACCTGCAGCGAACTGCAACCCAGATCTTAGCTGGGCCTTACAAGAGGTCAGTACAGTCATGGTGAGCCGCACTCACCAGATTCCCAGTGGGTCAAAGGGGAGTTGATTAGAAGACCAGGAAAAGCATGATTAGAGGAGCTACAGTGGGGCTTCCCTCCAAGATTGTCCATCACAGTCATCCAGTGGCTACATAGATACAGTGACGCATGAAAATGTACACACAGAGCCTCAAAGACAGCAGTGTGCACAGTAGCCACGAGTAATATTTGCCTGAGCGGGCCTCCGGTGGCTCGTTAGAAGGGTAAATTAACAGTCAGGAGACAATCAGCCCTGAAGCTGCATCATAAAGGGCCATTTCACTGCTTGTTGCCTGTTAGTCAATATGACTCCCATAGCTTCGCTGTGTGAACCTTTTATGTCTCCCGATCAATTCACTACATTTAACAACATCCACTAATGGAAAGAAATATTAGATGATTTCATTGAAAATCTATCTAACCTAAAACGGTTGTACTTTGGAGGTGGGGTTCTGTTACATCCGGCCATTTACTAAAGTATGGGAGGAGGGGGCAGTGTCCATGCAGCAGAGTGACACTCCAGGTGGATTAGTCAGTCCTGGCATGTCAGGGCAGGCCGGGCTGGAATAGAGTAAGTGGGGCGTTTGACACATCAGGAGCAGTAAAATACTCCCCTGCTCTCTGTGGCCCTGACCTCGACACTGCCCTGGATAAATCATAAACTCCCCATAAACACTGAGAGCGAGGGATGAAGAGAGGGAGGGAGGGAGAGAGAGAGAGAGGGAGAGGGAGAGACGGAGGGGTGATAGAGAGATCGAGGTGGGAGGGGGGAGGAATCGCCACGTCATAAACGATAAGTGGTGGCAATCTGTTGGTCCCGGCTAAGCGACCGACTTCACGGCTCATTACCAATCAAGCTCCTCCTGTCAGGAGTGCTCTGAAGAGACGGGGATGAGGAGGAAGAGAAAAGACGAGACGTGCTCCTCTCTAGTCCTCCTGCCTCCTGCATCCCTCTCTTCATCCCTTGACCCTGTCAGATCGGCTACACCTCATTCCCTCATCTCTTGTTTACCGTCTCTTTCCTCCAGGCACAGTACAAAAGTTTGCATGTGAATACCTTGTTAAGAACTTAGTTCAAACTCTCTGCAAACTTACTTTGTTAAATTCCGCTGCTCTTGTATTTGTGCAGCACATAAGGACCTAATGTTCTTTTACAATTTTGTAAATTCAAGAGTCTACTGTTGCTGATAGCTTACAGAGATGTTTTTTTTTATTTGAGAGGAAGGCAGAGAGAGGGGAAATGAAAACTCGCCGGTAGACATGAGCAAATACACTGTTCTCTTCTCTAAAATCACCTGATGGTTACTGTCTATACCTTCAAATGTTTTCCTCCCAACCCATTACTAGCTACTAACTACCAACCAGCTGTCACAGCACAACGCATTACCAAAAGAAAAGGTTTCCCACAGGAGGACTGAGAACAGCAGGTAACGCGTAACTGCTTGACAACCCCTTCCACTTCTACTGTTTTGGTGAAGATAAGAGTGAATATGCAAGTGAGTTGCCTTCTCTATAGCCAAGCTTGAATCATGATTCCATTATCCTACTCCCACACTACATAGTTTCTCTCTTTTAGTGTGTCTGTCAAGAGTCCTTGTCAAGGTCCCAGTGATAGCGATAGCATGAGCAGAAGCGTTGGGAGACAGGTTGTTTCTTTTTCTCTGTTTGATTTTCCGTTCTTAGGGACCAGATAACAGCAATGCTCCTTTCAGAATATCCCACCGCACCCTCCTGTTCATTCAGTCCATTCTGGGGCTGCACTGTGATTAATAATAGGCTATATTTAAAATCAATTTTCAAAAATAAAAGTGGTATTATTTTCTCTTCTCCATCAGACAGGGGGCGAGACCCTGGAGCCACAAAATCCTCTGGAGGAATCCTCCATCCCTCCTTTTTCTCCTCCTCCTTCCCTCTCCTCCTCCTCCTCTATACGTAGACAGCAGTCCGTGAGATGACAGAGCCATCCCGCTGGGACTCCATGTCATCATCCAGGTAATCTCCAATCATATCGTCCTGGTCATGCGGTGGGCGAAGCTGAAGGATAGGGGCCCCTCCGGTGAAGTGGTCATACCTCTCCTCCTCCTCCAGCTCATCAAACTTCCTCCTTTCCACGTCATCTAATTCGTTGCTTAGCAGGATGTCTTGGGCGGTGGGTGTAGTGGCAACAACTTCAGGCCGGCCCCCCATGGTGAGCGGCTGGTGGTGGTTGTTTTTCTCTCCAAGGCCCTGGTGGGATGTGTTCTCGTTGTAAACGTAGATGGGGCCATTGTTGTTGCCTCCTCCGACGCCGCCGCTGCCCGCGCCTCCACCTGTGCCGTTCTTGCTGGCCTTCTTGCCGCCACCAAATATGCGCGCCTTCATGTCACTGCCGCCATTGGCACGGTAACCCTGCTGTTGCCGGCGGCTACGGGTGACAAGCACAGCGATGAGAGCGGCGACCAAAAGGAGGGCCAGCAGGGAGCCAATCACAGCTCCCGCCACCACGCCGGCATTGGATGGGTTCACTGAGGGCTCTGTAGGAGGGAGGAGAGGCAGGGAGGGAGAAAAAGGAAGAAAGGAATATGGTTGAGAAAGGGGAAAAAAAGAGAACAGGGTGAAACATGGAGAGATGGCAAGAGGGAAAATAGAGACAGCATAAAAAGAAAAAGGGAGAATAGAGAGGCAATGTCAAGGAAAAATGAGGAAAAAAAGGAGAGAGGAACACAGAAAGAGGGTAGGAGTTGGATGATGTCAGTTGTGCTGGTCTGAACTGTATTCAGTGAAGTGTGTAAGAGTGCTGAGGTGTCAGTACAGTCAAGTGTGTGTCTGTGTGTGTGCTGAGCCTCTTCCTACACTGACATTTCCTCCTCTCCCTCAGAGCTGCTCCTGTCCCCATTCCCACAGCCACGTCACAACAACGTCGCAGCCACGTTTCCCCCTGTGTTGCCCTTCAACGGCCAGGGTCTGTCCAAGGCTTACCACAAATCACAAGGCAAGGCGGGAGGGGCGGGGGGAGAAAAA
>NTHP01000040.1:999302-1019614 GCA_003416845.1 Oplegnathus fasciatus
AAAAAAAAAAGTGCAAGCCACATACACATACACACTTTCTGAAGGAGCGGCGAATGGCGTGTGCACGGCAGAACAGGTGGAGGCCATGCAGAGGAGGAGGATAATGATGGATGGAGGAGTGGAGGGAGGAAATTAGAAGAAGAGGAGGAGGAGGAGGAGGTGGCAGAGTGAGTGAGTGACAAAGTGACACAGCGGAATGACAACTCTTCCTGGAAGCCATGAAGCCATGGAGCAGGGGGACAGATTGGCACCCCTCTCCGCTTCTGTAAAGCACAGGCACTGCTCGAGTGCATGTCGGTCCCACATGTGTGTCCATTTTTACTCCAGCACTACTGGCTTAGTCACGACTGCCATGTTACGCACACGCACACACGCGCACACACACGCACGCACGCACACACGCACACACGCACACACGCACACACGCACACACACGAAAATAAGCCATTATAAGTTCATTTTAACAAGAGCTTTCTTAGAGTGCAGATTGGCTAAGGAGGGTAAAAGTAAAACTAGGGCTCCGCCATCAACTACACAATATTTCTGTTTGTGTACCAAAACTCCAGAGAGAAGTAGTGGTGTCTAAATCAGATTTGTGAAGACGTCCCATATGACTTGTCAGCATTATAGTGCTCTTTCTCTGAACTCACACTTCCCACTCCCCTGACATCCCTCTGCAGAGATATTAGTACAATATTTTAAAGCAGGTATTTGAACAGCAAAAGATAAAACTGCTTTTGCAGAGGAAAAAAACACCAGTTAAGACTAAGGGTATTCTGGGTATTGTTTGAAATTTTTTGGTTTACGGTGGAAATAACACACCTTATAAGTTTCAGTGGCAATACAACCAATACCAAAGCCATTTTCTTGATTCCTTACTTTGAAGAATATGAACATGTTTTTCTAGAAGAGCCTTTCGTTCTATTTCCCAAAATTAGCCTATTTAAAAGCGCAAGTTACGTTTGCAGCAATACAGAACTTTGCCTAAATAAAATTCTGATTAAAATCTGAAAAAAATATGATTTAAATCAATAAATATCTGATAAAAATTAAGGAAACCACACTAAGAATCTGACCAAGCATTCAATGCCAGCTTTCAGTACATGGTGCCATGGACACATTACAGTCAGTACACAAAAAGTATTGAGGTTTGATACCAGGCCTGGTTAAGACACTACTAGCGAGTAAAGCCTCTTGGAGAACCATGAGAGTGTTACTGCTTCGCTCAGGCTTTTCGGGACCATGACTTTGGGGCCGCGAGTTCAGGGCTCTAAGTGCTTTCTGGGAGTGTGACAACTCCCCACAGACCCTGTGACCGTTTTCCCCATGCGGTCATCATCTATAACTCAGCGCGCAGGAGTATGACACTACCATTGCCGGAGTTAGGAGGTCAACTCCACCCATGTTGTTTGCATTCACTGTACTGTGAAGCACTCTGAATAAAAATGTTCTCCAAATGACACAGCTTATTTTACAAGGAAATATGTACAACATAACAAGTATAATATCTTCTATAGGAAGGAGGGGCTCCTCAGTATGATGGATATACAGCTTAGACTTTATTCCACAAGCTGTTTTCACAACAACATGCCTTCTTCAGAGCTTAGAAGAGTAAGCCTACTTTTAGTAGAAGTGAAATTGATGCCTGAACATATATTATTCTCACTTTTACAGGGTTCAAAGCATTCAAGTTTGGGGCTTATGATGTATTTTGTATGAATACATGTATTTTTGTATTCTTATTTAATGTACTTGTTTATTCCGTTTAGATTATTTTGAACAGTTGGAAGCCCCAGAAACGATATACAAAACGCTTTCATGTTACCCTTTCAATCTCTGAAGAAGGCGCACTGTTACAGAATCACCATCTTATGGAATAAAGTCTTTTTATTATCCATCATTCTGAAGTGATCCTGCTTCTTTCAGGTTTGAGCGCATGAGCTACACAATGAAACCAAATAAGTCGTGGTGAGCAAATGAATTTTTAATTTTAGTCCCTGGTTGAAAGTGATCAAGAAGCCTTCGCTAAGCTGAACATCCTTTCTGTTGCTCTAGCTTCCCTTTCCACCCTCTGCACTTTCACCAGCCGCTGCAGAGGATTAACCAGTAGACACTGCTGTTGAAATCCCTGCCTAAATTTGAAAGTAGCGAATCAGCCTGATTCTTATTGTCATTCCCATTTGAAATCCAACAGAAGCCGGTCCTTCTTGTTAAGTGTACAGAGAGCTGACAGAATTACTCTTGTAACACTGATTCTTGTCAAGAGAGAAAATGGTAGCCTACTGCTGTCTACACCTGTGCTCTTCTCTTCCTCTTTATTTCTGCCTCTCCTCTCCTCCACTACCCCTCTTCTCCATCTCTGCCTCCACTTCACCAGCTGTCTCCTGCATACACTCTTTCCGTCTCCTCTAAATCCATTTTCCCTGCCATCTCTCCAATTTACGTTTGTATTTCTGTCACATGTTACTTTTCTCTCCGCTCTCCTCCTCTGCGCCTCACTTTCAACATATGCCTAGGGAAGAAATTTATAATTTCATGTGGGTATATTTTCTCTTCCTTTCTTTCAATTTCTCCCAACAGCCTCCCCAAGCAAGCACACTGTCTCTCTCCCCTCCCATTCTCCCCCGAGCAGTGCTAAACATTCCTGTTCACACACATGAGAGTGAGAGCTAGCCCTCAGTGTCCACTTGTAACAGGAACACAAGAAATGCATTATCACCTCAGGCTCTGCGGAGCTACGGCCCATGCAACGTGGCAACAATCTCTGTGCAAACTCAGGGCCGGATCCTGCCACACATTTCCATCACATCAAAGGGAATTACTCTAAAATTTAAATGCAAATTCTCCCTAAATTCCACTCATCCAATTATTTTTAATGCGTCGCTCAAGTCAGTGCTTCAGTGTCTCTCTCCAAGTCTGTGCGGGTAAACCCTTTTGTGGACGATAATTCATGTTTTATTCTACCCTTCTGGAGACAACACTTGAAAGATTCAAGAGATAGATGTAAAGGAGCCACCCCAGGCTCCCAGTACAGGCCCACTGCAGACCCAGACACATCCTAACAAAGCACCAGTGGAATTTATTTAAGTGGGTGAGGAGAGGACATCTTATAAACACATGCTGTTGGATGAGCCAGCAGAAAAACTGCAATATGCATGCTGTGTGGATAACAAGAGGAGAAAAAAATAGAAAAACAAACATGCATAACTACAGACACACAGACACACAAACAGACACAGACACACAGACACACATACCATACTGTGGAAGCCAAAAAACAGCATGCTTCTTATGAAGTCACGTCCAGCACGACCGTAAGCTCCAAGTGACCGCAAGTAATGAGGGAGATGGAGCGGAAGTAACATGTACTGCAGCCTCCCAAAAACATGCATGGTCTCATCCACACACACACTCATCCACACTCACAGACACACACACACAGCATTATGGTCATCAGTGGTCTGACGCTGGGCCGGGCTGCACCTACAGCATAGCTTAGTAGTTTTCTCTGTCAGCATGTTAACTTATTGAACAGAGCAGTGTGGGTGCATGTGTGTGCACAAGTGTGTGTGTGTGTGTGCGAGTGTGTGCTAATGAGGGGTGGGCAGGGGGCCAGTTGCAGGCTGGAGGGAGACTTGGCTCCATCAGACCTGTTCTCTGGCTGTTTTCGCATGGCCGGAGACACACACTGACAGACACAGACAGATACAAGCAGACACACACACACACACACACGCGCCCAAACCCAGTGGAGGAAAATGGCCAAGCCTCTCGCCCTTGAACTGTCTCCTTAGATGAGTCTGAAAATGGGAGGGAATGCACAGAATTCTGTTGTGCTGAAGAGCCCCTCAGACCATGCAGGGGATTCAATTGGGGACATTTAACTTTTTGAGGTTCAGCTGAGCCACCCCTGTAAGGAACGATGGGGGGAGAAAACAAGACAGAAGATGGAGGGAATCTGGGTTAGCCACACAAGAACCCCCGCGAGAGGAGCTAGGAATGGAGGGATGGATGGAGGGATGGAGACTTCTAAGCTGTGATTAAGGAAGAGCTACTGGTATTTAATAGTTAAGCTTTTGAGAGAGAGAGAGGGAGATAGCACGGGCATGAGCGGGAGAGGGAGAGAGAGAGAATGCTGGGGGCAGGAGTCTCTTCTCTTAGCGGGGAGATCAGCGCCAGACTTGCGGAGGCTGAAAGACAACCTGAGAGAGATAAGGAGGATGAGGGGAGAGCATATGCTAACCGAGAGGATGAGAGATGCAATGAAAAGAGCAAACTGCAGCGAAAGAGATAGCGAGGGGGAGATAAATCGAAAGAAAGAGGAGGGGAGAGCAGGGTAGGATACGTTCGGGTGTGTGACTAAGCAGCAGGATCGAAGATGAGAGGAGGAGAGGCAAGGAGAAGAGAGGACATCCATCCCTCTCTCTGCCTCCGGGAGCACAGGACAAGACCGAGGGCAGAGGACACGGACAAACACCCACACAGACACCACACCAGTTTAGATTTATACGTGTGTGTCATGCAGCTGTGGGGTAGAGAGGAGTGGGGGACCTGCTATGTAGCAGGTGCTGGCCATTTCACGCCTGTCGGCCCCTCTTAGCCCTGTTTGTCTACACGCATTCACATTAGCCTCCACAGGTCTGCCTCGCACCCCCATCTGGAGTCATTCCACATCTTTCTCTCGCTCTGTTTTGACTATCATCCACTCTTTCATTTCACTTCAACCAACACTGACTCGATCTCTTTCTTTCCGAACACTTTTTCGTCATCTCTCTGCCTTCTGCAAACCTCCTTCACTCTGACACTTGCCGGTTGCCTCAGTCACCTCTTAACTGCCGGCGAATTTAGCTCACATCTTATCCTCCTCCTCCTTTTCTACCAGTGAGTAAGAGAGGAGTGGGAAGGAGGGAGGAGGTGGTCGGCCGCGAGAGAGCAACACGAGATGGAGGAGGGAGAACACAGGACAAGGAGACTGTGGGAAGTTCAACACTGGAAGAGACCAGAAAGCAAAACAAGGCGAGAGGAAGAGAAAAAAAAAGGAGAAAGTGGGATGAAGAATGGGAGCGGAGTGGAAATGTGGGATAAAAGACAGAGCGAGAAAGAAACGGATGGTGGAATGAGGAGAGAAGCAGCCAGGAGCTGAAGCAGCAAAGGGTGACTGATCCGCTCTGAGAGGCTTGGAGACAGACAGACACACACGCTATGCTGAGAGATAGTGGAGGCCAATAGCTGTGGAGATAGGATGCAGTGGCACAAGATTCCCATGGGAGTTTTAAATGCCGTCAGCATCCGCTCTCTCCCTCCATCCCTCATGCCTTCGCTCTCTCTCTCTCCCTCTGTGTTAGTGTGAGGATTGCATGCTGGCACTGATTTATCCTGGTGCACGTTCCCTGGCTTTTTAGTCTAAAAGCAGCAGCCTCCATCTTCCTCCCTTTGCTCTCTAGATCTTTGCATTTTCCTTGCTTGTACACAGCAGGAGATGGTGACATCCTTTGTGCTACAGAAGCCAGTTACACTACTATGCAGCAGTACAGAATGGCCCCAGAGGAGTGGTGACGCATGCTGTGGCACCATAAGGAGCCAAGGGACTTGAAGAAAGATGGGGGGGCGAGAGAGAAAGAAAGAAAAAAAATAATTAAATAAGGGGAGACTGAGCAAGGGGACACGGGGGAAAAAAAAGAAAGAAAACGAGGGCATGAAGTAGTTGGGTTGCTCTTAAAATGTAGCCACCAGAGAAATGCACTTTTTCCCCATTACGGGCAAGGTTTACCCCCATGTCAGCAGGAAATAACTTCCGGATAAGTGCAGGCACACAGTGGAAGAGTGGAGGGGGATGTATTTTGTATGAGGTGAAATGCAAGAGTGAACCCTGTTGAGGGGTGCAGCTAAAACTACATAGGAACAGAGGGGAATGGAAGTGGGGACTATTTTCCCAACTTTAACTGGCACCGTTCTGGATGGCTTAACTCCTGAGGTGGTACAACAAGCAACACAGCACACAGACAGAAGCATACACCTGAATACGTACATACATACATACATATCACAAATATGAACCAGCACATACACAGACAGTGTATCAGCACAAGTCTAGCCTCAGCTAAATCCAAGGCAACACTGGAAACCACTTCAATTCAAAGTCAACAGTGTCATAGTGAGTCAAATGTATCACTTTTAGTGATTGCAGCCTTATCTTCAAGACGCTGACTCTAATGAACGCTGCTCATTTGCTTTGCTTTAGTCTCTCCTGTCATTACTGATAGCCAAGGGTACTGCTGAGAAGCTACTCAGCTTGCTTTTGTTATCATGACTTTAGGGGGCGAACTGCTCTCTCTCATTTTAGAAAAACAGAATAAAAAGCGAAAATATTGGTGAGAAGGACCATCCCCTCACAATGTGACCAACACTAAAAACCTTGTGAAAAACCACTTTGTAAATGCCATGTCATGTACGAAGCAGACAGACAGACCTTGGGTACATTGGAGGAATAGAAACTTTGAAAACACAGTGTTATTGAGTGCATGCAAAGAGACATAGAGTAGTGACATGCATTCTTAATGGGACACAGAGGAAAAAGAGAGACGAAAAGTTGAAGGGGAGAACCCAAAAGCATGCACATACACTTTCTAAAAACAGTCACACATATACATACACGCCATGGACAGAGCAGCTGAACCCTCTAGCCCTACACTACACACCCAAGACAGTCCTCAGCACAGAGAATGTGTGTGTGTTCATGTGCTATGTGAGGCGGAACAAGGTGCATCCCTGGGGAAGATATGAGAGCACATAACACCAGAAAAGTGTGTAGCATGTGTGATGAAAGTGCACTTGGTTCTAGTTCATCAGTTGACATGATATAAATGTTTTCATATACAAGCCAGGGGAAGGTTTATATGATGAACGAGACCCAAGTGAGCCACAAATGTGTGAGTCTTTCATTTCACTTCTGAAGTGTTCACTGCTTTACTGACACATTTGCTGTGTACAATTTATCAGTGTTTTAGGACATTTGCAAAGTGTGCAAATTACACTTCCTCTTCATTTTAACCTACTTAGAGCAGCAGACGGGTGGATTTGTGATGACAGGAACAATTCTAATGCCAATTCATCAAATCACAGAGAAGTGCACAAAAACATCACTTCTGTTGTTTCTTGTGACAAACACCCCACGTGTTGTACTCCAAAGCAGGTTAAAGTATGTTTTTAAATGGTAACCTACATCTTGAGGACCGTTTATGCACATGCTATGTATTTATACTTTTTTGTGTACATGTGTTGTTGTGTGTGCTTGTTTGCGCCCTTCAACTCACCTCTGACCATGGCTGTGATCTGGTCCCTGCCGATCCCGATGCGGTTCTTGACCTCACAGACAAACGTGGTGTTGACGGCGTCGTCCACCTTCAGTACCTTCAGCTCGTTGCCGTTGATCAGCACCGTGTCTGGCAACTCTCCTGACATACTGCAGGGACACGAGCATATCGGCATGAGAGAGAAGAAAAGGAAGAAGGCCGAAAAAGAAGAGAAATTGAGAATGGCATTGTGGTTTGTTTGACTTTGGGCACAATGAGAGCATTGAGACAGATGTGCATTTACACAAATGTGCTGTATTGTGCAATGACATCAAATTCCACTAATCTTGATCGGCAGTGCAAAACCAATCAGTTTCCCCCTTCCTCAAAAGGCAACCCATTATCACATAGTGGAGGAAAATACGATGGGGACAGGAGGAAAATCAAAACTGCTGGATCCAGGCCCAAAATCTCATCTCTCCCATTTTAAAGTCCCAGACTTTCAGGGTTTTTTTCAAATTTTGTCACAGTTATATTAATAGATAATACAGAAAAAGGGAGAGAGGGAGTCATATTGTGTTTCTCATTATGTGAGGGTTAAATCTCGAGTCACAGAGTCCATTATGAGAAATTATACGGCTATCTCCATAATCAGAGCACAGGGCTGTAGTGGCAATAATAAAAGCGCTGATTACAGCTCTGTGGACATGGGAATGAAGGGTAAGGAAGGGAAAATGAGAGAAAAAGAGATAAGAGGAAGAGAAAGCACGAGACGTTGGGAGAGAGAGAGAGAGAGAGAGAGAGCAAGACGCAACGAGACAAAAGAGATGATGAATGTGCCAATACTCACGCCTTCCACTGTGCGGTGTCCGGAGTGGGGTTTCCATTAGCCTGGCAGGTGAGCATCACATTTGTACGACCCACGTACCAGTTATTGTCATAGCCCACTATTGTCACCCTAGGGGCATCTGGGGAAGGACAGGTGAATGGCAGAAAGGAGGAGAAAAAAATAGCAATGAGTTCAATTCACTCCAAGGTTTGAAATGTTGAAATGTTAGAGCGTGAACAGCAAAGGAATTATGGAATAATAAGTGATGGGTTGCGTGTGTGTGGTGTCTTACACAGAACAGCTAGCTTCAACGGGAAGCTCTCTGGTTTGACCTGGGTCCTGTGCGTCACCACGCAGCTGATGTCTTTCCCGTTGTCTGCTGCCGTGGGAACCATGCGGTACTCGCTGCTCACTGTCACCGTGTTGTCGGCGCCCGGCTTAGACACCGTTGTCGCATTGCCATTGGCTGCGGTCACCCAAGAGATCTGGGCAGCGGGGCGGCCATCCACAGACTCACAGCGTGCCACGACGACCGGCTTAGTGCCTGCTTCCACGCTTACGATGGTGGCCGAGTTCTGAGGCTTAGCTGATGGATGGATGGATGGATTGATGCAAGGACAGAGGGTGGAGAGAAGAAGAGACATAGAGTGGCAGAGAGAAGATTAAAGGATGTAGAAATAGATAAAATGGAAATAAGACAGCTGAGGGAAAAGATAATGTGCACCATTATTGATAAACAATTTGAGTCACCAGTCTGGCAAAATCCAAAACCTCAATCTCCAAACATCCTCATGTCCCCCCACTCACCCTCCCTCTCTCCTCTGTCTTTTTTTCCTCTCCAGAGACTACACTGATAAACAATTATGAGCACCAGTGCAAACACACCCAAACCCTAAATCTTCTTTCACTCTCCCTCCATTTCTTTAATCTATTCCCTCTCTATCCCCATCACCCGCCATTGATAAACAATTTCCCTGACTGCTCCAGTTCAATTCCATACACAAATTCTAAATCACTGCATGAACTCCGTCATCCCCCGCCCCCTCTACTCTACCTCACTCCTCATACCTCCTGACTTGCCCTCTCTGATACTAATGTGGGACAGGACAGGAGCTGACAGCAGGCATGACAAGCAGCCAGATCAATATAGTGCCCGAGGGGAGGCAGGGAGGCATGATGCGTTGGAGAGAGAAGAGAGCGGAGCAGAGGCACTGGTGCTGGGCCAAGGTTAGACCAATGGTTCCATTGCATTAACAAGAACACAATTGATCTGACAATACCACTTATAATAGCAATTAAGCCTAGCTGGACATGCGTTTAACCTGCACGCTACCTTTGGGGGAGGGAGAGAGCTAGAGAGACAGCCAGAGAGAGGTAGGCGGAGAGTACTTTGCATATATATATATTAATTAAATAAATAAATAAATAAATAAATAAACAAACAAACAAATAAACAAACACACACACACACACACACACACACACACACACACACGTAACAAATTAAATGAAAAACCAATATAAAGTGTCTTAGTAAGGTGTTGGGCCACCACGTGCTGCCAGACCAGCTTCAATGCACCTTGGCATTGATTCTACAAGTCTCTGAACTCAACTGGAGGGCTGTACACCATTCTTCCAAAAGATATTCCCTCATTCTGTGTTTTGATGATGGTGGTGGAGAGCGCTGTCTAACACGTCAGTCCAAAGTCTCCCATAGGTGTTCAGTTGGGCTGAGATCTGGTGACTGCGAAGGCCATAGTATATGATTCACATCATTTTCATACTTAAACTATTCAGTGACCACTCCTGCCCTGTGGATGCGGGCATGGTCAACCTGGAAGAGACCACTCCCATCAGGATATAAATGTTCATTTAAGTATAAAGGTGATCTCTCAGAACAACTTGCTCTTGATTTGCATCGACCCTTCCCCCTAAGGGGACAAGTGGACCCAAACCATGCCAGGAAAATGCTTCTCACCTACACAGCATTTGCATTTGCTATATTTTCCCCCTCATTTATTCAGGTTTTTCCTTTAATTTGTCACCTGTCCGTATATAGTATGCAAGGTAAATATGCACACGCTCATTATAGACAGATAGGTGACAAATTTAATGGCAAAACCAACAAAGAACAGCTTCATTGCACCTTGGCACAGATTCAACAAGTCTCTAGAAACAGAACTCTGTTTTGGGGGGAGAAAAGCTAATTTAATTTATAAAGGTAGTTAAAGACAGTAAAGTTTGAGGCTTCGACTACTCATTCCATTCACGGTATGAAAGTATGGGGACACTACAGATATTTCAGAACAGTTTAGTCAGGGTTGTGCTGGGTTTGATTCCTCTGTACTTGACAAAGAGCCAATTTGGGCTTGAAAAGTGGTACCTTTCCTAATGTAATAAAAAAAGGAATTTTACAGGGAGCATTTAACAATGTTGCAAATCCTTGGGAGGCAGAAACCTGTGATGGGTTTGAACCCAAGATGTTGGTAAAGAACAGTTTTAGAGCTGTAAAACCACGACCCAGTAAGGTACATAATATTTATAACAACAGAGCTCCTGTGTGTCTCAAAGGCCGGCTTTCGTAGGGTTGGGGGAGCTCATGCGCACCAGAGCTAGTATTGCCGACATTTAATACCAACATGGGTACTTCTTGTTTAAGTTCTGCGGTGCCAGAAATTGGAATAAGTTAGCTTGGCACTTTAGAAAATAAGTAGCCTCCCACAGTTTTCAAAAAAGAACATCAAACTGTGGCTGATGGGAAACTTGAAAGTGTAAGTGTATCAGTTTAGTTATCATTTTTTGTAATTTTACATGTCTTTATGTTTTAAATGTCTGACGTGGAGTGATTTTATATAGTATTGTTGCCTAGTTACCTGGCAACAGTTACTTTTGCTATCATTACATCAAGGGCCAGAATGGAAATATAGAAGGCCTTGGACTGTATTGTGTTACCACAGTGCATTATTCACATTTCATACTCATCAAACCATTCATGACCTCTCATACACTGTATGGAAGCATTTGCATCCGCTGTGTGTTTCAATTTATTTACTCAGGCGCTTCCTTCAATTTGTCACCTATCTGTATATACACATTATATAGATTATGTTAGTGACCTACCTAGCATGACCAGGTATGTGATGCCTTGCTCGTTGCCACTGGGGTAGGTAGCATACTCGCAGATGTACTTCCCTTCATCGGTCATCCTAACATTGCTTATCTGGATGGAGGGACTGGCCAGGTTTGGGGGACTGGGTGTGAAGCTGACCCTGCCCTTCACGGGTGAGTCGGGGTAGTTGGGGTCAAAGTTGGGGTGAAACACAGCGATGTTGATCCTTTCTCCATCCTTTGGTTCGTAGATCCACGTGACCTGCAGTGGAGGAGGCGCAGGGTCGGTGGTTAGGAATGCGTACAGTGACTGAGTAAAACAGCAGGCCTCATTTATCATGCCATTGATAAGAGACACTGGAGAGCATTTTAAGACATCCACGTTTTGCTGTAAACTCCACGGGGCAGCGTACGCAGCATCACAATCAAAGAAGTGGAGCAGGTATGAATATGGATGTGAGTTTTTCCAGGAGTAGCACTCTCTCTCTCTCAGCTGCTCTTAGCGGAACCAAGCAGAGTTCTGCACTTCCCACTTCATTGAGATGCAACTAAGAAGTGTGCCCATTACCATATTCAATCCCCTAAAGCAAAATGAAGCTTAGTATTGTTTGTTTGGAGTAATAAAACATTAAGCCTAAATGTGATAAAAACCTATTACTAGGCCTTAGGATTATTTCCGTTGGCTATGATTTGTTAGATTAAGGTTTAATGTGCTAGATAAACAAGGCACATGGACCTGTATTATCATTTTATGTTTATTTTGATTGCAATAAATTACTATTGTCCACCTGTGCGACTAAGTTTCACACACCTGCAGAATCAGGTCGATGCATAATTGACAAATACTTTATTGTACAGGAAAATAGCCACATGTTTAGTCAAATATTAAATTGTGTATTCGCTTAATGTCCAATGTCTGTTCGCTCCAATTGTGAAAGCAAATTGTACTCCCAAGCAATTTCAGCAAATTGTACTGTGTCAAGTCAGCACAATGAGCTGCAATTTCAGGATGAAACAGACATTTTTATTAGAATTTCATACCACAAACCCAGTTTAGAGTTGATAAGAGTGTGGTGGTATACAGAAGCAATCAAATCCTAACTGACAAAAAAAAAGCAACAATTGTATCATGACAGTGTGTATCTGACCATTGTGAGCTGAATCCCAGTGGCATCGGTGAAAGCGCAGCGCAGGTTGACTGTCTGGCCGGGATATGACGACACCTCAGGCTCCACCTTCACCCGCTGACCTGACGCTCCTGGGAGAAACAGAGAAAGAGAGAGATTAATGTCGGTTGTTTCCTTCCTTCCCGAACTAGGAGAGGGGACAAGGAAAGGGAGCAGAGCAATCATGTTGGTACAAAGCCTCCTGATGATAAATGAGGACAGTGTGGAAGTGTCTGGTACAACAGAGGACAACATTAGTGAACCCGTGCAAGTAGGCCAAGAGTCTGGTATCTCTCCATGACTGTGCGTGTGTGGACGGAGTGGCCGATAAAAAAAAGGGGATGTGTGCTGGAAAAAAAAAAAAAAGAGGAAAGCCAGTTCTCTTTTGCACATAGGTCATAAATCATCTGGATGGGTTATGCTTTTCTGCAGCCTGCCATTTGCTGTGCCGACACATTCCTGTGTAACAGCAAAGAGTCAAAATAAATATGCTTTTCTTGGTGTGTGTGTCAGTGGGCGTGTGAGAAACAGAAAGCGTGAGGGAGCTTTAGAACGACAATCTGTCCGTGTATATGTGTGTGTGTGTGTGTGTAATCCAGGTCTCTGTGAAAATGTAATTACTTGTATGAGTAAGCGCGCATTAGTGTATGTCAGCAAGATGGCACCTGTTTTAAGTAAGAGTGGATTACCTGCGGATACACAACTTCAAAATGTCTGCAGCCAGGGCTTCGTGTGCGAATGCGTGTGTGCTCACAATGTGTTTACCAGCAAGCTACACACACATACAACAGCACCAATGAAACACAATTTCCCCTAAAGACAAACAATTACTTGCAGAACTAGTTCCCCCAGTTTGTGCTGAGCCAAAGCTGTTGTGTTGAAACTAATATGATCTGGAGGGCTGATGGAAAACACACACACGCACACACAAACACGAAACCCATAGGCTAGGAGATAAGAAGAAAGGGCAGCGCTGTCTTTCTCTTTTGACGAGCAATAAACACCACACCTTCACTTCTCTAGGGAGATCTAAGATATCAATATAGAGGAAGAGAAGAGGGGAGGAAGGAGCAAAAGACTGAGTGGGAAAGTGGAGGAAAACAAGCCTTTCCTAGAATAACACCGGCTCTCCCAGGACCAGCCCAATTTACAACCACAAAACAACCCCCTTGTAGCCACAGAGGAACCTCTGGACAACCACTAAGCAGCCCGTGGGAGCAGCAGAAAGCCTTACTGGGCTGGAGAGAGGAACAGCTCGCTCTTTTTTTTTTCTCTCTTGGGCACACATAGACATATCTGTGCAAGGCGACACAGAAAAGCATGCGCGCACACACATTCATACACATATCCATCTCACGACGGCTTTACCGTCGAGCTCCTAGCCTGTGATCTTTCAAATGTCAACAGCATTTAGTGAAGATCAAGCCACAACCCTCTGTCAATCCACCTGAACTAGTCTGACTAACAACAGATTAGCTTTGGGAATGGGAGCTGTACTCAGGTTACCAAAGGATGTAGCAGAGCAAGAGAAAATGGCATGAAGGGTTACTGAAACCCTTGATTACTAGTCTTGATTGGGGTATATGGACCAAATCAGCTTGACAGCTTACACAATGTGGCACTGGAGATAAGTTACTCCGCCTCAGGTTTCACTTGTGTGCACATGTACAAATTCACACACAAACACATGCACAGCTGTTGTGTCCACACATAATGTGGGGGCAGAGCTGTGCTGGGCCTGTTGTCTGTCATTCGGAGGCAATAAGAGGAGAGCCAACACAGGTCAACTCCTGCCAGAGCTCAGATGAGAGACAGACTGGCCTTATGAGACTCTATACAGCCCCAGGGAAATGAATATTACACACAAGACATACAAAGAGTTGCACGCCCTCATCCTTCACGATGGTCCCCAAACCCCAGCCCTGAAGACTCAGAGAGACTGTGTCATTAGAACAGCAGACACAGAGAAGAAAAAGTCAGCGTGTGCACGTATGTGCATGTACATGGACACAACAGACTTTTGGGGATGCTGAGGCGAGGCGGCATTTGAAATAGTAATTGTCAGTATAAATATTTAGGGAGCATTGGTCATATCAAACAGAAGAGAGAGAGATGGGAGGCGGAGGGAGACAGGAACTAAGGGAATTAGAGAATAAAAGACGGTTCAAGGGTAAGAGAAGAAAGGAGGAGCGACAGAGGGAGAGAGTCGGAGGGAGAGAAAGAGAGGGTTGGAGGGGAGGAGAGTGAGAACAGAAGCCTTGTGTCACCGCTGCTCTACTTTACAGTAGCTCTGCTGCCTGCAGGTGACATACAAGAAACGCCACCAAACCAAACGCACATGAACAAACAAACGCATGAACACACAAACTGCCCTCTTCAACATCCTCCAGTAGTCAGATGTCACCATCATAAGTACTGTCACCTATCATTATGTCTTTAACACCCACATAATGTACACANACACACACACACACACACACATTATGCTGATGGCGCTGCGACAGCCCTGCCATATTAACACAGTCTTCTCTGATCCCCTGCCTGGTCACGCTGACATTTCCATATTTCCCACCATTCGTCTGTGAAGAGGAAAATGAATCAGGAAGGAAGGAGGAGAGGAAGTGTGCTAGGAGGATGGAAGGATGAAAGGAGGAGACAAGAGACAGCCTGGGAATGCCAAAGTGATGGAGGATGAGAGCGGAGGAGAGGGGAGGGGAGAGGGTGTAAGGAAAGTGGGGATGAGAGTGTGCGAAGAGAACGCGGTGCCAGGAATAGAGAATGAAAGAGGGAGCGAAAAGAGAAAGTGGCGAGAGAAGAGGAGAGAGGAGGAGGAGGAGGATCTCGAAGGGGAGACGGTGCAAGCTATAAACAAGGTTAATAGGAGACAGCTGGGGGACAAAAGAGAGAGACATTTAGAAGAGAGGAATAGGAGGAGTGAGAGAGGAAGTAGGTGAAAAACCAAGAGAGATGTGGTGGGAGAAACTAAAAATGGAGAGGGGGGGTGGGGGTGGCGGTACAGGTAGAGAGAAACAGAGCGAGGAGAGGCAGATGAGGGGAGAAGAGCGGGAGGTGTTGAGCAGTGAGAGGCAGGATAGACTCCACACCTGACCTTGTGAGAAACACTGTGGCTGTGAATAGAGAGAGAAAGAAAAAAAAAACAGAAAAACAGAGTGAATGAGCCAGAGGAAGCGAGAGAGCAAGTAAAAAAAAATACTCAAAATCCTAATTTTCTCTGCAGCCCATTTGAGCCAGCCGTGGCTTATAAAACGAACATACGCTTATCAGCCTGTGTCCGCCTGCTTCGCTGCCTGGCTGGCTGACTACGACGCCTAATGGCATTCATGTCCTCTGCCTGATCCCCACTATAGTGGAGAAAAGCACAACGTCAGGGGGACAGGGAGTGCAGGCCATCACCTAAAATATCTAATGGCCTTCAGAGCTCACTGACTCTCTGCCATTTCATCAAGCTAGTGGCTATGCACTGTCAGGTGGGCTTGGATGAAGCTTCCCCATTCTCCATGTTCTTGAAGATTGCTTCCTAGCACACTGTGTGTGTGTGTGTGTGTGTGTGTGTGTGTGTGTATTATATATATATATATATATATATATATATATATGCGTGCGTGTGTGTCTGAGTGAGAGAGAGAAAATATGGGTGTGTTTTCCTTTGGCCTTTCTAGCGCACTGTTGTCTCAATAAGCATTCTGGGCTTTCATTATTCTTCAAGGTCTGTGCGAATTTCTCCATTTCCATTATTCTCTAGTTGTTGTTATTGTTGTGCCCACCCTCTCCACTCCTGAAGAATAATAGCTTTGATACAGGCAGTATGAAGTGCAGGGTGGGGCGTCACTATTTTGTCCTAACGGAATCTGTCTCTGTCTGCTCTCTCTCCAACTTTTCCTCCTCAAACTTCTTTTTCCTACGGGGGAATTAGGATGATTTCCAGTCCACCTTTGAAACTCGATGACTGACATGCTGAGTTTTTGGAGGGTGGCACTTGTGAATTAATGAAGTGAGCTTTTCTGATACTGGAAGACGCATTTTGGTCAGACTTCATAATGCAAAGAATGCCTGTGCGATATATAACCACCTCTGAAGCCAAACACCGCTTGCATTTACAAATAGCTCCAATCCTCTTTAGGTTGATGCACAGGCATGAATTCTCTTTGACCTCGATGCTCAATAAATGTCAATTAAAAAAAGTTAAGGGATGTTGAGATCTGGTGTTTACAAAGGCCAGGATTTACGTCACAAATCCCTTGAAACTGTTCAGTTGTGCATATGGAGGGCTTGTCATCTCTCAGCCCACAACAAATGGCATACCTTGGACTGCAAGATGCCATAAAATTCCTCCCTCATAATAAATGCATGCTGAGTGTCCATGTTATTACATATTCACAGCTACGTTTAACAGTAACCAGAAGACACTGGGGGAAGTTCAAGGATGACTTCCACCCACAAACAAGAGCCAGAGTGTTGGAAAAATGGTAAAGTATGATCTATCAGATCGTGTTGCTTTTTCGTTGTTCAAGGGTCTAGGCTTTTTTCTCAGTACGACAGTTCCTGCGTGTTTGTGCACTGGCCTTGGATACAAGTGGTTTCTAAATGAAAGCTCTGCCAAATACCAGCTTTGTGAGGCTCCCGATGTGCAATTCTGTTTTTTTGAGACATTGGCACAGAGACGCCGATTCAATTCCACGATTATTACTGGGGTTGTAGTTTTGTACAGTGCAGCCTGTAAGTGTTGGGACAATGACACATTTTTCTGTTGTTTTGGCTCTGTGCTCCAGCAAATGGACTTGAAATGAAACAATTACCGAGATTAAAGTGCTGACTTTCAGTTTGAGAGTGTTTACTTCCATACTGTTCACCTCCTGTATCAGAGTCACAGCCCTTTTGGTACACAGACCTCCAGTTTTTGAACAGTGAACGTGAATGTCCGCATGTTTCTTAACTAACCTGTCTATCCCTCACGAAGAGCAGCAGCTTGTGACCATTGTTCCGCCTCACTAAATCTTCAACACGGTTCCCTTTATCACTTTAGATGCTGTTTTTGTGACTGATGCAGCTGTAATTTGGGAACCAACTGTTCATCTCTTTGGAGCTTTGTTAGCTCCTTTGTGCAGCTTTGAAAACTCATAAGCAGAGATGATCAGATGTGTATTAAAGCTGACACATGCTATCTGACATTCTAGTTAAAATGGCCTGCCTGTGTAGCTGCCCTTCTAACTGTGACTTCTGTGTGATGCTGCCATTATTGCGCCCAAACAAAAAACAGTGACACTGCTGTGGCTGCGTGTCATGTCCAAACTGCTGCTGGTGTGTACTAATAGCCGTTATCAGCTGGAGTCTGGAACAGCACCAACCTGAACCTGCTGTCGGCTGCTGCTACCCGACACTGTTGCTGCACTGGTTCCTCTGACCTTCACACACACACACACGAATGCGGGCACACATACATCCACACAAACCTACAATGAACGTACGCCACGCAAGCACGCACACACACATTTAGATGTGGATACTTTGGTATGCGGGGAGCAGAGTGGGAATGCAGCTTAGCTTTGACAGGCGAGGCAGTTTGACAAGCCAAGAATAAAACTAGGAAATGAAGACTTGAGATGTGTCTCGTCTTCTCATTGACCTTTCCACTGGGCTCTCTATAAGGGGCCAATCGATAGCACATGGGAAAGCTACATTTAGAAGGAGCCACTGCTCATTATGGACCTCTCAGATGACATCCGATTATAATCCATTCATGCTGTAAGCTTTACTAGTGGGAGCAATCGAGTCGAAAGCACCTTGGTTTGGTAAAGAACCGCACTTCAAAAGATTTCAAGGCTATCGCGTGAGATCTGCACTGAAAAATCACCACAGATGTTCAATCAACTTGGAAATGTAACAGAGACAAACAGTTGTAAAAGGGTCTGGTGTTACAGCGAGGTTGCATGCAGGAGACAGGAGGTAAAAAAACCAACCCTCGTGATGCAACAGGAGCGGAGGAGAAAAAAAGGTGCAAGAAGAAGGGAGTGCTACATTTCACTTTGTTCACAGTGACATGATGAAATATTTGATAACTGACTCTGAACACAGAGTGTGGAAAGAGAAGGGGAATCAGACACACAGGCAGAAATGAGGAAGGGAGGCAGAAACGCATGAAATGTAACAGAAGGGGAGCGAAGGAGAAATAGGGGTTTGGAGGGAGGGACACAGGGAGACATGAACAGGCTTCAAAGTGCCAAGGAGAAATGAACAGCTGGAGGAGAAATCTGCACAGGGAGGTGTGTGTGTTTGGTGCGTGTGTGTGTATACATCTGTATACTGATGCATATTCCTATTGAGTTGCCTGTTTATAACAAACATGCCTTAGGACTCGAGCGAATATCATTTGCAAAAATAAGCATTTGCCAATTCAATTAAGTGTATCATCTTAATGAAAAAAGACCCAGCAGGGAAGTTTAAAAACCCTTAACAAAATACACTCTTGAAACTGCACACTTCAGCGAAATGCCAAATCTCCTGCATCCAAAGCTGGACCATGACCTTAGTCTTGCTGTGAGACTACGTCTATACAGTATGCATGAGTTTGAGAGTAAGAGGAAAGTGGCAAAGTAGGGGAATTCACAATGGGATCTCCCAGGCATTTAACTACAGGAGCCCTGGCATAAAATTACATACACAATAGCCCATGCATATGTCTCTCTGTGGACCTCTCTCCCTCGCTCTCTCTCTCTCATCCTCTATCTTCCATTCTCAGTTATGTACATACCACAAACAGAATATTTCAGGTCTAGCGGGCTCAGGCGGTCAAACAGGTCTGAAATGGGAATCGTGTTTGTTTGAATGAAATTGGAAAAAACAGGAGTCATCCATCATACGTACACAGTGGTTTATTTTGTTTTACTGCAGCAGTATCGCACCTCGCAACAGGATGAACCTTACAACCAATAACATACACAACACGCTTAATCATTTAGCATCTGCCAAGCTAAGGGAAAACCGTGCATAAGAGATAAAAATGACTTGCAAAGTAGTCAAAATGGTGTGTTCGTCTGTGTGGTCGTGGTAAGACAAAACCCATTTCCACACGTACAACTTCTGGGTGAAGCATAACCACGTTCAGACAGGCAAGGCATCGTACACACATGATCGTACGCATACTGGGTGGAGAGGCACTCTTCTCCACTGGGTGAATAATTCATCTCCGGGTGAGAACGAAAGCAGTGTGCTCTCCTCCTCCTCCTCCTCCTCCTCCTCTTCTTATCTCTTCATTATTGATAAACACCAACATCTACACTGTACCTGACCCAGGAGAGAGGGGAAAGAAGAGCAAGCGAGGGAAGGAAAGAGTGAGATGGCCAAAGAGAAAAGACTGCGATAAAAGAATAAAGACTTCGAGACATGAAGAAATACAGCGGCTGTGTAAAAGTAGAGGTGTATAAAGCACAGCACACAAAAAAAGAAAATAACCAAGGCCATAAGACACGAGCGTGGTTTTATGGTATTGCATGTTTTCATCTGGCGCTGGGCCCGTTTAGGGTCAGTAAAGTCTCGCTTGTAACACGCAGTTTATGTGGACAGAAAGGACATAGCTCTCCTGAGCCAAACAAATAACCGCTGCTTCTATACTGCCTTGCTCCTGCTATCGCTCCAACCCACTGAATAAGTGACTGAATAACTTACTGGCTGGATGGCTGACAGACACCCAGCTCCCCTGCGGCTCCTGGCTCTGCTTTGTCTGCTCGGGCCCTGCACATCATTCTACCTCCACCACTCTCGCCTTCTCTCGGCATCGCTCACTGTCTTTTTTTTTTCTCCCTCTGTGCCATAGCCCTGTCCTGTCTTTTCATTTTGGAATAAATCCTTTTCATCCCTCTGGCTCATTCTGCTCTTCTTGACTACTTTTTTTTTTTTTTT
>NTHP01000040.1:1029475-1040093 GCA_003416845.1 Oplegnathus fasciatus
CGGGCAGTCGAACATTAGCCTTGATGATGGCTTCAGAGATAACTTGCTCCAGAGAGCGATGTCTTTCCAAGATGAGCAGAGGGGAGTGAGTGGCTATAAGCATTAGAAGATCATGGACAGGCTCCCTCCTACGCTGTGCATATTAATTCTTCTAATGCAGCTAAGCTCAGCTTGTCACACGTTGACACTGCATAATTATGTCATCTACAAGGGACGAGCTTTTTAAAGGGCAGACGTGCGGTGCAGCTGAGTGTCTCCGTCGATGGAGAGGTTCTATGTTCTAAAATGTCAATATACGTCTAAAGAATGGTTTACTTTAAGCTCATTAGGACCTTTAAGGGCACATTATGGAAATAATGTTAGATCTATGAGTACCAAAAGGACGCCAGTGGTGAGAAGAATGAGCTCTCTGAGGCGAATATCTTAATATAGCTGCCAAGTCATTCACAGAAGGACCTTTTTACAATAACGAACCAGCCAATTATTTAAGTAGTATCCTGACTGACAGGAGCGTCCATCAAACGCCCAGATCCCCTCACCCGTGGCCTCTCCCCATCCATCAATCCATCCTGACAGTCCTACCTCCATCCCTCTCTGTGTAAATAAACAACAGAAAGATGAGGGGAGGAGCAAAGCATAGGGGAGGAGGGAGAGGAAATCAAAGTAGGACACTCAAACCTCAGACAAACAGGCCGAGTCAAGTTCAGAGAGGAAAAGGAAGAGCGACGCATGGGAGGGAGGGAGGGTGGAGGGCGAACAGTTGAAAAACTAAGAGGAGGAGGGGGAGAGAGGCAGGAAGCAAACTCACAATGGGCTGAGGTGATGAGAGGCGAGACAGGAGAAAGAGAGTCATCTGGAAGGAATGAGGAGGAGAGATAAATTGGAAGAGAGGAAGGGAACCGACTGGCACAGGGATGACAGCCAAATGAGCGGACACACAAGAGGGAGTCATGTAAAAGAATGCAGAGGAGACGGATAGAGGAGGGCGGCACGGAGGAAAACATCTATGAAGGACATCAATAATCTATGCCAGATAAAGCAATTCTGTGTCAGATATGAAAAGGACAAAATGGAGTGCGTGACGGGAGGAAAAAGAGAGAGAAAGAGAGATAAACAAATGAACAAGGGAAAGTTGGTAGGTGGAGCCTGGGGGACTTCTATTTAAAACCAGAACAATTGAGAACACTTGTGTTAGTTTACACAAGCAGAGGAACCACATCCTCTTCCTCACCTCACCCCCCCTCCCCAAATCTTCCTGAGGCTGTGTCTATTTAAATGTGTGTTTAAACGGCAAGTGCTACTGCTCTAATCACGGCTGGCATCACAACACATTCCTTCTCTCCTTCACCCTCTCTACCTCACAGAACCCCCCCTCCCAGCATGCAGCCTTCTTCTGTCGCTCAGACCCTGCACACACCCGATATACACACACACTCATGCGTGCACCCTGCATGACTGTGCCGTGCCAGAGATAAATTCATGAATCACTGGTGCACGAATCAGCCGCGAGCTTGTTGCAAGAAGAAGAGGAAAGTGGGAAGAGAGGAAAAGGACAGAAGTAAGCGGTTAAAGTGTTTCCTTTAAAAGCTTTTAAAAAAGGAGGAGGGTTCAGGAGATGGCTCCCAGCAACCTGAGGGAGCGAGCACACGCCCAGAGGGCCTCGGTGACAAGTACTTGTCAGTAGAGAAGATACTGTTTCTCTTGCTCTCACCGTCTCTTTTCCTCTCCTCTCTCATCCCCTCCCTCCAGGCTCTTCCTAAAGAGGCCAAAATAGAAAGCCAAAACAGCAAGCAGCCAAGTAATGAGTGAGTGCGTGATACATGCGCTGCGTAAACATGCCTATTGCATAGGAACTGGCAAATATCTGACTTTCTGCACACAAACGCCCTTTGAGGAGCGTATCAAAGAAAACCTGTTAAAAGGCACTACAGTGGTCCATCCACACAACAACAAAAAAGCCCCTCCATCAGCCTCCATTTCAAGAGAAACTACCCAATCATCTCTTGTTACAGAGGCACTTTCCCTCTAGGGCCACTACTCAAAGGCAGGTCTGTCCATTGATACAGGTGTGGTGCGGAGGGAGGAAAGGGAAGGGGGAGGGAAGGACAATAGACGGCCTTTTCAATGGTCTCCCTCGGTTCACCTGGATTAGGGGGGAGAGTCTGAGGGGAGGAAGGAGGAGGAGGGTCTCATAGCTCGAGCTGAGAACAATAGTGTCTCTGTTTTCAGCAACACCAAGTGCATCATTCTGTCTAGCAGCAGCCAGCTGACTGCCTGGACTAAAGACAACATCTCAAAGTTGCTGCTGTTGAATGCCAAATTCTTCTTGTGCAAATGCAAGTTAAACATACATTTAAAAATGTGTTACGAAGACCTCCGACCCAAAATGTGTCCACCATTTGAAAACAGGAACATGCTACTTGTTCTGTCTTGTACGAAAATTGTGAAACAAAATCAGTGGCAATTGGCTAGAGCCCATGGTGACATCTTCAAATTGCTTCTTTTGCCTGACCAGCCCAAAACAGCCCAGAACCCAAAGATATTCACTTTACAACAATGTGTAACAGAGAAAAGCAAAGAATAACCATATTTAAGAAACTGGTACCAGCAATGTTTGCGAAGTTTCTGCTGAATAACTAATCGATTAAACCCCTAATCATTGCATATCTACTATATTTAGTTTTTTTAATATGGGTCAGATTAACAAATGTAGATTTGTAGTGATACTATGCATACATTTATCTATATTTAAAACGTGTGCATAGCATCTCTCAGACACTATCTCACCGAAGAATTAAGCGTCACAAAGCTAGTTTTCCGCTGTAGTATTAAATTGTACTACATCGTACACTGGGAATTAACTCTTCAAATGTAACACCCTTTCAACTCCAGCGTGAGATTCTTGTTAGATGAGTCAAGCTATATTACTGGCCTAGTAACTGCCTGCGGGGGGGGATGAGTGTGTGACAGCATGTAGCAGCAGGGGAGTGGACATTGTCAGCCTGATCCCAGCGCTGCACGACAGGTTAGCTCTGCTGAAATGAAATAAAATCCTGCATCTGTTTCCATTTCCCCGTCTTACCTCTCATGCTTAGCTCACTGGCTTACTTGACTTTGTTCTGTCACTTCCACTTCCCTGTGCTCTGTACAGTAATCAAGTGATTCAACCATCAAGTCCTTGAGAATTGTGTGCATGTGTCCGCAACGTATGTACTGTTTTTGCTCGACGCGCGCATGTTTGTGGTTGCGTGTGAGGAGGTGGTGGTGATGAGTGTCGTTCCGCAGCCTGGGCGAGGGAGACAGAGGGAGAGGAGGGTGAGATAATCGGGGGAGGGGTGAGGTGGGGTGAAACACTGTAAAAGTGTCACAGCAACTTAACCTTCAAAAAATGCCCACCAGGGTGGAGTGGGAGGAGGTGTTCTTGGCTATTAGAAGAGAAAGAGGGAGAGGAGGAAAAGTGTGTGAGAGGGAGAAGAGAGAGAGAATGATTGATGTGTGGAAGAAAAAAAGAAACAGAAGACCTCGTTAGGGGAGGTAGTAAGGTACAGATGCCTGCAATACAAATGTCTGTGGGGAGGGCGGGGGCTGTTAAGGAGGTATGGGAGGAAAGAAGAGCGAGAGACAGAGGGGGCAAATGAGAGTAAGAGAGGGAAAGTAGCATAGGCAGTTTGGATAGGCTTTAAGAGAAACTCTGGAGCTGACATAGGTGGAAGAGACAACTGGGGAATTGGACAGTGGGACAGGGAGAGGAAGAAAGCTGTAGAAGAGAAGAAGAGAGGGAGAGAGATTAAGGCGAAAGAGCGAGTAAGAGGATAGAGGAAAGCAACAGACATTCCAATTACAGAAGCAGAAACTAGGGATTGATGACTAAGTACGGAGAAGAGGAGAACAAAGAACAGGATGAGAGGAGGAAAAGAGTTACAGTAAGAGACAGCAGTTTACTGAGCAGATGGATCAATTATGCGGACGAAATTACAGAGAAGAAGGAAGTTGGAGCATTAAGAGAGGACGTAAACAGGGAAAGACAGAGAGGGGCAGAGGAAGAATGAATCAAGATGGAGGAGTGGAGGTGAAGGCACAAATGTGACAGGGGGAGAGCGGCAGAGGGGAGCAAGTGGCCAATTAGAGAGCAAGCAATCAGTTGAACAGATGAATGAGACAAATCGCTTCGACGAAGGAGGACTTGCTCTCCCTAAGGAGCCACACCAAACAAACCCCGGCACACCCTGTTGACAAAACACAGGCCCGATAACTAAATAAACCTGCTGCCTCCATTTGACCTTAATGTGCTGTTTGCTTCAGGGAAGGATTTAAATGCTCCTGCCATTTCAAGGCTATGGGAACCAATGACGACTGTGCTGCCTGTTTATCAGCATAGCATGGCGGCACATTTTTTAAACCAACAAGTGAAACAACAGATAGCATTGATAGCGGAGGCAAGATTTAGTTGTGCGGTCGCAACAGCACCGCTTGTGTTGTGAAACACAAGCACACTCTCCACATGCGTTCATGAAAAATAAACCTGTTGTGCATTATCTCTGCGATGGCGTATTCAGTTTCCTTATCTCCGATTTCTGGAGATGATATCTGTGTAAGAATACTACACTTTCTTTATATTACAGTGTGTAATTTTACCCTGTTCCTCAGATAAGTCTGCTGGGATCAGGAGGAAAGCTGACTGAATTGAAAGCAGTTGGTGTGCAGAAGGTTTTTGGTGAGCATGACTCTATATCCATCTCCCAGAGCCCTGACAAGACCCTGTCACGCCAAATTCAATTTCCTCCTGTAGCCAGCCTGTCCACTGCCTCTGATAAGTGTGAATTTGACGTGACCTTGTCAAAGTCAGATGTGATGAAGATGCAACACGCCTGTGTCTGCGCGCGTGGGTGTATTAAGGATCAAAGGTGTGCAGATAGGTAACAAAAATAGACAAAGCAAGTAATGTTGCTGGTAACACATGTTGATAGAAATGTGTGAAAAGAGACACAGAAGAGGTAGTAACAGCAAAAGCCAGCTCGATATTTCACAAACTGGGGGCAGAAAGGACACAGGGAGGGATTAGCAGAGGAGGAGGGGAGAAAGAGATGTTTCATGGTGCTGTCATGCCGACGGAGCGGGCCCTAAATGTTTTCAATATCACATAAGGGCACTGCATCATCCACCATTCAATACCAGATCAATAACGTAAACCACCTTCCACCTCGCAAACTACATTTAGACACATTAAGGTGACTGCTAATGAGCTGCCACGTGCATGTGTGTGTGTGCAGGGACACGCCGAGGAGGACACAGTCAAGGGCCTCAGTGCTGAGTTGCGCGGAGATCTGCTGAGTGCACTACGGGGAGGATTTCAGAAATAAAAGAATGTGACAAAGACAGGAGAAAGAGGAGAAAGATGACAGGGAGAGGGTACAGGTCAGGTAGCGATAATAAAAAGAGAAAGGTTAGCGCAAGCAGTCCTCTTCTCTCCACAATGGAAGGCTCTTTGGCTGTTAAATATGTGTCTCATGCATTAAGAGAGGGAGAGGAAGAGAGGGGAGGGAGGTGCGACTAAATTACAAATGAGCTGATAATTCTTGGCCTCCCTGGTTCACTCCCTCACACAGTTTTTTTTTTTTGAAATCCCGCTACATCCCCTCTGCCAAGATGCTGCGGTGTGGAATTTGAAAATGTCGACATCCTCATCTCCCCTCCCCACTCACCACTCTGCTCCTCCTTCGCCGCTCCTCCTCGGTGATTTTACTACAGTGGGGTCACAGAGACACCCATCTCCCAAGTCTAGTTAATTAAGTGGATTTTATTTTAAAGAGTTTGGCTGCCTTTCAATGGATCTTCAATTGGAATTGCCGCTCATTCTCCACATTGGCTGAGCTGGAATGGGTTTGACCTGCATCTCCCTAAATTCCATCTGGGATTTGTTAGACATAGGGAAATGCAGATTTGGCAGACGGTATCTTGACTAATGGTGTGGAAATATGTGTGTGACTAAAAAATAAAGTAAGCCACATGCCTTATAGCATTTTTATACAAGATAAGCTGCTGGCATACTACTCCTGCAAATAGTACAGTCTTAAAACTCTCCATTATCTAGAAACATGTGGGTGGTTAGAGTACATTATGGAATGGTCTCTTGCAGTGTGTGAGCTAATGCACGCAGATAGCGGTTTAACCCGACGTGTCTGCCAAGAACACCATCGACCCCAGCACAGTTGTGTTTTTGGAAGCCACTAAGCTGCCCCTATTCATATTAATGACATTTGGCATTCCTTCTGAGACAAGGATTTCTGCTCATTTTCCTTTGGATCAGATGGGACTGACTCCAACAGTCTGGCAACCCTGTGAGCCAAACACAAACATCCCTGTGGGGTGCTCCCAGTGTGACCTCAACACAGGCCGCTGTGCATCCGGCAAGTAGGCGGAGGGCAAAAGGGGAGGGGGGTGTTTCCCGACATGGAGATGAAGTTGTCGCAGGGCTTCTGTTGTTGCAGGAAAGCCACTATCATTACTTACAAGTTGGAGAAAAAGCGTCCTTAAAGAGAGCCAGTTAAATGTGGAGGGAGCGATAAAAAAAGGATGTCCTCAGATCTGATGTCTGTGGAAGATAACAGGGTTGCTGATGAGGATGATACACCACTTCCTGAAGGAAACAGTAACGCACAGATGCACTGTCATTCTGTGATGCCACTTCCCTATTATTGGAATGTCATCTGACTTACAGCACGGCCTCAGGTTATTGCCCTTATTCATCACCAGCTGTAAGTGTACATGTGCGTGGGTGTGTGTGTGTGTGCGTACTCAGTTGTTTGTGGTCCAATACCGCAGCTACAAATGCAACAAGATGCAGTGACTCGTGCTCATCGACCTCCCTCTCTTCAGATCCATCCGTCCTGTCTAATAATATTTGCCAAGTCAACAATAAACCTGATGGATCCTGTGTTTCTGGTCATTGGTAATGAAAAGTCTACAGAGCAAAGTAATTCCACTGAAACTCATTTATCAAAATATCTGTATATCTAAAAGCCTGTAAGATGTTGAGGATCAACATTATTTCAAGCAATATAGCTTCCATGTAAAAGGTTTTTAAAAATGAAAAGTGCCTGCTGCTAAAATGTTTTCAATACATCTATTAAAAAGCTTTCCACCCGTTGCTAGTTTATTGTTGGATAAGAGGTACTTCATTTCTAGGCAGCCATTAAATACTGCCACTAAGCTGAAATCACTTTTTTCCAATAGCGTACCTGCTGAAATAACAGGTAATAATAGAAAGCTGTCTAAATCATTAAGCTCATTTGGTGAAATGCCAAATATTTGCTTCTGTCATTCCACAATTTAGTTACTTAAAATGAATGGGGCCACATTCACCACACAGTGTCCATGTAGACACACACACACTCGCTTGGTATCACCCTCACATCTCCATTAAGCTGTAAATTCTACCACACTTTTATGTCTGAATCAACGAACTCTTAATGGTGATTATAAGGGGGAGGAGGAGGTTATTGATGTGTCATTTAAACAGGAAGGCCCCTTAGTACGTGTGTGTGTGTGTGTGTGTGTGTACCAGCGCCTGCCACGACCATAACGAGACTTTCTTACACACATATAGACACACACACACACACCTGACCTTTTCAAAATCCTTCTGACATTTACAGGGCCGGTGCGAAGGGGCGAGGACAGCTAATTTACATAATGATAGGACCTAACCGCGACAGCCATTAACACAAAAACCAAACCAAGACCGAAGCCCCTCGCTCCACTGGGACTAATGAGGTACTAAGGACTTACTTTTTCTTTCTTTTATTAGGGAGGGGAAAAAAAACAAACTACAGTCATGATCCATCAGCTACATCCCTCTTAATAGACAGAGTCTAATGCTCTTTCTGTGTTGTAATGATGAATGTTCTTAGGCTTGGCAGGACTACACTGTTCACACAGAATCTCTCCGTGTGGGGGGAAAAACTTGAGCTAATAGTTTGAGCTATTGTACAAGTAGGACAGCCAAAAGAAACATCACTTCATCAGAGTTAGAGATTGTCTAAGTATGTGTGTGCCTGTGGAAGGGCAGGGTGTTGTGAAAATGCTGGAACATTTCCAGTCATTACAATATTAGCTGGTATGACTATGCAGGATGAAGAACAGATCATTTCAGAGGGGCCTACGCAGCTCTGGCTGACAAGAAATCCTACAGCAATGGGGACAGTCCATGGTGAGGTCACATGTGGTTTATTTTCCTGCCTGTCTGCATGTTGTTCCTGTCATAAACAGCATGGCCTTCAGTCCAAAGAGAGGCTGGGCGACAGAGGGAGGCCATTCGAAAAATACAACAATGCCAAACAATACCGTCACTCAAACAAAAGCACTGGACAGGAGAGAATGAAAGATAGCTGAAAATAAAAAGAGACGAGAACAAGGCCCCTGTATGTACTCGACGGCGGGGGTGGGGGAGGGAGCGAGGGATGGCGGGAAAGAGGAAGGTTTCAAGTGGTGGGTGGGAAAGAGGGGAGGTGGGGCGTCGCCTGTCTTAATCAGTCGCTACCCGTTTAGTTTCCCAGCCAATCCTGAAACTCAGCTACAACCCTGCGCACTGCAGCAGGCTGCCGAAAAGCCACCTCGAAACTAAGGAGAGCCGTCAAGAGTAGCTTTGCATCTGAATTGGCTTTGCTGGAGACCTTCAGGTACACAAAGACAAACATTGGTTTGTTTGTGAGCAGAGCAGGAAGCAGCCTCCTACCCCGGCCCTGACCCTGCATACCCACCAGTTTCTCAGGCAGCCAGCCAGCCAGCCAGCCAGCCACCCCCTGCACGCACGCAGCTTACTCAGCCATAAAGACAATGCTGCCACAGCCTCATAACCCCCACCTCAAACTCCCCCTCACATAAGCCCACCCCTCTTCCAATAAAAACATCTCCATGGTAATGGGCCAAGCTTTCTGACCCACATCCGTGGTCCCTCACAACCTTGACTTGGGGGTGGGGGGTGGGGGGGTATTATGGTGCAATTTCAGAGCTTAAACTAGACTCCCACCTGTCAGCTTCTATTAAGTTTTATATGTGTAACTGAAGAAGCCCACCTTAATTAAAAACCCATCAAACTCCATGTTGAATTTTTACATTACAGCTTAGGCCACATTATGCTGAAAACTTTGCAGAGAATGAAAACATTTCTCTCAGGATGGAAGGTGGAGGTACAGTAAGTGGTTGCTGCCACAGCTTGGGAGGAAACGAGAAACCAAAAATGCAAAGTAGACAAGTGAAGAGTTGCAGCTCCGCAGTCGAAGCTTAACCATTACCCAAAAGGAGGTCAGAGGTTCACTTTGAAAAAAAAGACTTAAATGAAAGAAAACTAAAAGCAGTGTTTTTGCTTGTACTGGCTAAGCCTTGCGTATTTCCTCGCTCATAAATATGTAAAACCTTTTGTTTTGTTTTCTCCCCCACTTTTTCGCCCTCCCCTAAGAGCACTTCATGTTCTGTAAAATGAAATTGGACAAAAAAGGTCCACTGCATGAATAAGTCAAAGGAGTGACTGTGCTTAGGAGTCGTGATTAAAACAACACCACAATCAGCCACATTACTGTACACTACTGAATATGTACACTGTAGCTGTGCCAGGACGTTAGATCTAGTCCTACATTCTTGCCCCAATTACAGCACAAAACAAATAGCCGGCCTAGCGAGGAAGCAGAGAAAATGTTGAACCGGTTTCATGCCACACACATTCATATGTTAATAGGTTAACTGCATGCCAGGGATGTTTTCTCTCATTTCTCAGCCTACTACTCATTGCCACAATGGTACCTGTAGGCTACTTTAGCTCAAGTGGACTGGAAAACACTTGAATAATTAACCTGTATGAGCAGGTTGCCAGGAAGCAGGACTGGCCTGTTACCTTGTTTAAAGTAATAGCAACTAACTTACAATGGAGGCCTACATGGGAGTGGTTCACTGAGTGAAACCTGAAAGAAGTTATAGCTTAAAAAAAAAGGAAGCCGGCAGAGGTTGCACAATTTTATCTCATCATTTCACTCAGTTTCACACGTCTCTGCTACTCTCAGTGTACATTAAGAGCTGTTTCCAGACCCATTTTTCTCAACTGAACTGTAACTAACGGAAGATGATGTGCGGACAGAGGGATGAAAAGGAGCAGGGGGGACGTTGAGGAGGAGAAGGGTGGCTTTAGGGGGAAAGAGTGCCATGGACAGGCTGGAGCAGTGACTCGGTTTAAAAAGAGAAGAGGACGCCACTGTAGAGGCCGTCCGGCACGCACCTGGGGAAAAACACCTTGCTCCACAGAGCCACACCTTAGAAAACTAAACATGGCGTTGAGTCACCGACCGAAACTCGGGTCAAAGAGCGACACAGACCGAAAACACGGAAAGAATGAAGGAGAAGATAAAAAGGTATCAGTTTACACCATCTCATTTCAGGCGACTGTAATCAGAATTATTGGACATTTTAAGGTCTGAAGCTGAAAACATCGCCAGTACAGCGGGTGAGAAAATCACCTGCTGGATTTTCTGCTCCTGTCACCGCCCTGACAGGTGGTACTCAGGTTTAAATTTATCTCCTCTTAAATTATTAAAGCTCGGAGGAGAAACGAAAGGCAGCAAAAAAAAAA
>NTHP01000040.1:1040770-1051195 GCA_003416845.1 Oplegnathus fasciatus
AAAAAAAAAAAATTAGGACCAGCGACGGCAGGAGGAGCGGGGACTCTGGGAACAACTTGTTGAAATCGCCAAAAGCGGTTTTCCTTGGAAAACACAACTTGCACCTAGATACCCTCTGAAGTGCGCAGCAGGTTTTTACTTTGATTCTGTCATGCTTGGAAAACGCAAATGAATATCCAGGAATATCCTTATATAGATATATTTACATGCTCCGACAGCTGAAAAGTATCAGCCCCGTTCATCCACACCTAATATCATCTCAAAGTAATGTGGATGAATGTGCAGCCACGGCTCTGAAAGCGCACAATTAAATTACCAACAGGTTCTGTAGATGTCATCTACAGAAAAGTGGCGCTCAACCTAAAAGAAACAACATAAAGTTACTACACGATGTGTGGAAGTGAGACAGGTTTGATGTAGTGGTGAGGTGCGTGGAAACAGATGATTCTTACGCCCTCTGCTGTTTGTTCCTGCACACACGCACACAACTGAGATTAGCTCCTGTGAACTGCAGCACAGCAGATGCCAAAATCAATAAACATTCATTAATGAACGGCAAAATACAAATCCAGTGGCAGTCAGCAAAATCAAATCAAGCTTCTCATGTATCTATTTGCAGACTCCAGCAGGCTCTCTGTTGATGAGATTTTTTTTTCTTCTTCCACAGAATAACTTCCAATTCATTTTGCCCTATTTTCCTCAGGAGCAGGGCGCGTACTAGCATAGCGAAGGCATTATCTGGTTTAGGTCTAATCCCTATACCCAAGTGTTTTACAGCCAATGTAATTACATCTTCACGAGTCCCACAGTTTAAACCGTGCTGCTCTGTTCCTTCTGCTCCCCCTCCAGTGTCACCTTCTTATTTTCAGACTGTATTTCTGAGGTGCAAACTGTGAGGATGCTGATCAGAATGATCAGAGGTCAAACAAATGTTCTGTGCACCAGAAAAACAAATTAACAGTAGAAATGTGTTCCTTTTTTTGGGGAGATTCATGTCTTCAAAGAGACAGGATTTTCTTTCCTCTCCTTGCCCACTGTAAAATCCAGAGGCTGTGAAAGCATCTGCCATGCAAACATAGCAGCTGTTTTAAATGCTGATGCCATATTTTCATTTGGAGCCGTCTTTTGGCCCTGTAGCTGAACGTTTGAGCGCTGACACAGTCGGAGAAAGTGTGCAGGGACCACCCGTACGACAGCTGCTACCACTAAATCGTATGCATTCATGGTAGAATAAGGAGCTCTAAAGAAAGTGGCCACCAAATGGAGGATTTCATTCCTCTTCCTTCCCATACTCATCCATTTTTCATACCCATACCAAATCGACCTTCACACCTTCCACTTTCCAGTTACCACCCACTTTACTTATACAGTGCCTCACCTCTTTCTTTCTTTCTTGCCATCTCACACCCCTTACACCTTCCCTTCATTTACACACCACTTTCCTCTCCCTCCTCCTCATTCCTCCCCCCTTCTCTCCCTCTTCCTGTGTCATTCGATTTCCTTTGTCCACTCGTCCTTCACTCCTTTGCTGCTATTCATCCCGTCCTCCATCCTCTTGCTCTCCGGGGGTCTGTGGCAGTGATAATGAAGCGCGTAGTTAACAGATATTAGCTCATTGGCAGTGGATTCATTAGACAGAGCCAAGGCTTATGGTGATTATTTACCCATAGAGGAGGGGCCACAGGATCAGTACCACGCTCTGTGTCAGCAGCCAGAGGCTTCTTTGAAGTCACACTGTCTCTGTTTCCTTGCAACACTCTCTCACACTTCCCTTCTCCCTGGATTTTTCTCATTCTGTCTGAGCACCTCTCCCTCCACATTTCTCCCTTTTGCTGCTCTCCTGTTTTTTTCTCTCTCTCCCTGTCATTAGACACCCACAATACATATCTGCTTTCTCTCCCTTTCCCTCTCTTTCTCTATCTCTCTTAACCGCCCCCATTCACCCAATGGTAATTATGGAAAAATCTGTAATAGTGCTCAGAGGAGCTGATAATACCTTTAGCTTAATTAAAGACATTTATGGGATGTAAAGACATGTAGCCTAGGGGTTGCTGTGCACCCACACTAACCCAAACTCTTTATTTCTCGCTTTTTCATCTCCCTCTATCCCTCTCTTTCTGCTAGTCTTATCATTTTCTCTGTTTCACACACACACTGTGATACACACCAGTACATGCTCATTCCTTTTGTCAAACTGAATGTTAGGGTCAGAAGTTCTGTAACTAATTGCCCAGAAGTTCCGCTCCAAAGTGTTGTAAAACATTGCAGGCGTACATTATGGTGTACAAGCTTGTGTGGGGTTATGATAATACCAGTATGTCAGCCTCAAACACACACACACACATGATAAAGACAGTCTTTTCCTGTTGATTATCCCAGTGCTGGTCGCGCCACATCCTGTTTGGCTGAAAGATGCGCAGCAAACTTGTTAACATGTCAGTCAGGAACACCAGTAAAATTGCAGGAGAGTGAACAATACTTGGTGTTCTGGAGCGTACTTAGAAAGGTCACAGTGTTGGAGAGACAGCTGGTGCAGCGAGAGTGGGCTGTTTTTTTTCTCTTTTCTTTAAATGTGTGATGGAGTCTGGTGTTCTCACCTTTCTTCTTGTCTCTTCCTTTGTGGTATATTCCTCTCAGTTTGGCATCACAGGTATGAAATACTTTCTGTGATTTTTAAAGATATAGATTTTTTCACTGCACTTGAAACTGATCTTGCTGTGCAGGGAGCCTTTCCCTGCTAATGTTGGTTTTAGAGTGCAAACATGGATGAACCTGTTTCCTTGAAGGTAAATGATGTGTCGTGCATATCCGAGGTGGTCAGTTTGAGAAGAGCAACTCTGTTTTTGATTTATGACACCTATCATTAACCTGTTACATTTCTGACATTGTGTATATTTGTTTTTGCACCTTACTGATAATCTCTACACTTTATTTTGTTATTTGTTCATATTTGCACTCTTACCTATTTTGTATTGCAACTGCTACACAACAATTTCCCTCGGGATGAGTAAAGTAATATCTTATCTTAAAAAGACAACTTGTACATTTTTTTTATTCTCTTGTGTCATCTGGTACACTTTATTGGCTCTTATCTGACCCCGACCATCTTTAAAGAACAGGTTCACATTCTTTTCAAGTCTGTCCTCAAACAACACTCTCATGCCCATATATAGATTGAAAGAGTTGCCTTGTAATTGTTCCTGCAGTCCATACTGGCTGCAAAGAGATCCCTGTCCTGAATGGATTTCAATGTAAGACAAAATCCACAGTACTTTTTCAGTGTAAAAATGCTTTTTAAATGCATTTGAAGCTAATAAGATGCTTTAGTAGTCTGTGTTAGATAAATGTGGTTATCTTCCAAAGTTACAGTGTAAATTCTCTGTTCTCGTTTCTATCCATCCGCCACAGCTCAGCAATTAAACACTGCCCAAGGAAACAGAAAGAGGGAATTCGGAACTAAAAAGACTCACTAACTTTGGAAGATACCCAACAGATTTGAGTCCAACTGCTGAAGCCTCATATTAGCTTCAGCAAAACTCTGGAAGTCGTTTTTTAGTCTTAAAGACTTGCCTGGATAATTAACCTGTTATAATGCTTAACTTTCTGTCCTCTCTCCCTCAGACTGGGACGATGTTGTGGTGGCTAGAGAGGGCATGCCTACCACCTTGTTCTGTACTGGTGCAACATTGAGGGGTGCCGTGGCCATTAACTGGATGGTGAAGTCACTTGGTGCGGATGAATGGAAACTGCTTCTCTCAGCCAGCGACAGTCAGAAGTTCTCTGGTGGTGCCTGGAAGGCATCCATGCGATTGACTGACCCTAACTTTCAAGATACTGGGGTTTTCTCTCTGTTCTTTATGCCCAAAATGGAGGACAGCGGTCGCTACTCATGCTTGATAAAGCAACAAGAGAGGAAACTGAAGGAGAGGATTATCCTCTTAGCTATCCTAACAGGTAGAAAAATCAACAGGTTACATGTGAGATTGGTACATCACCTGTACCCCATAGGAATGCCTCTTTTTTTGTTGTTTTTACATTCTTTTAAATCTCTCTATGAGGCCTCCTGATATACACTTTTATGAGATGTTACATACATGTTTGCTTGATTGTTTGTTGCATTGATGAGAACCTAGAAGAAATTACCTTTGCCGCAGCCACACTTATTTATATATATTTATATTTCCTGCACTGGTGAAAGGTTACTAAGTACATTTACTCAAGTAATGCACATAAGTACAGTTTTGAGGTACTTGTGCTTTACTTTACAGCACCTATTTTATGCTACTTTATACATCAACTCCACTGCATTTATCTGACAGCCAAAGTTACACGTTACTCTGCACATTTATATTTTACATCCAAATCACATGATCAGCTTATAAAAGATGTTGCGTTTTTATAGATTAAACTAGAACTGAATCTTAATAATTAATCAATCGATTAATGATTGATTAATTATCAGTTGATCAACATAAAAATGAATCTGCAGCTATTTTGGTCATTGATTAATATTTTAAGTAATTTTTTAATCAAAAATTCCAATTGTTCTCTGAGTTCAGCTTCTCCAATGTTAGGATTTGCTGCTTTTCCCTGTTGTATATGCTAGTAAACTGAATATCTTTGTGGTTTGGACTACTTGTTAGACAAAACAAAACATTTATCTTGGGGTTTAGGAAAGCATTTTTTACAATTTTCTGGCATTTTATAGACTAACCAAATGATTAAGCAAGAAAATAATTGGCAGATAAGATTAAACTACAGCAATATTATGTTGTTTAAATGAGCTCCACCTCGACCAGATGCAACAATAAAATGCTGTTAATATTTTAATATAACACTCTTAAAGGGGCTATTGTGCATAGTGAGTACTTCTGCTTTTACATAATCAAAATTTTAAATAACATTTACTTGTAATGGAATATACTATTTGCATTGTGGTATTGCAACTTTTACTTTAGTAAAACATTGACATATCTCTTCCATGCCAAATTTCCTGTGTCATCCCTCATCTACAGCCACTGTCTTCCCCGCTGCTCCCATTCCTCAGTACAGCACCCTGCGGCTGATTGCCAGCGTTAATCCTGAATTTGCCATCACAAAGATCACCTGGGCAGCGCCTGGCGGTGTTTCCATGAAGAGCGAGAAAAAGCCAAAGGCAGGCACAGTGGCCAAACTGCCACAGGTCCAAATCGGTGACAACGGGGCCTACGTCTGTATGGTTTACCCGAGGGGTAACAGCAGCAGCCCTCTATTCGCCTTCAGTGTGGATGTGGCTGTTGATGGTGAGGCTGATTTGAGAGAGAGAAAAGCAAAAGCATTGAGGAATAGAATACATTTGTTTTTTGCTTTTGTTGATGGTTTGAGTGGGCATCAGTGCCAGAAACTCCAGCAGCAGCATTATTTATTTAAGCATCCTGTAGCTACAGTTCTTCAAAGTATTTACGTTTGTAGAACAGTTTCAAGATTCAAAAGTCTACTGTTGATCTGCACTAAAATTCAGCCAGTCCTCCTGTGAATATTATAGTTGCTACATTTATGTATTATTCATTATTTGCTTTTTGCTTTTTTTCCCCCCCTTTCTTGCTTCCCTTCTCTCCACAGCTGACAAAGTGGTCTCACTCACCAATATAACACATGGTGAGTGACTTTGTAACACAAGCAGTCTGAAAGTCCTGTGTCAGCAGCTTGCTAATCAGGCAGAGCAGAATGCAAGACCAACTGAAGAAGTAACTCTCAGCATATAAGAACGTAATCCCTATTGTTGTAGGAATTTTTCCCCTATCTCCATTTCCCTACTCTCCTACTATTCTGTTTACTCTCTCTATCTTCACCTCACTCCTCACTCGCCCTCTTTTTATTCTGAATTCTCCATCGATATGTCTGCTTGCACTGTTATGTCTTCATATCTGTCTCTATTTCGTCTTCCTTACTTGTACTATCTGTCTCATCCATTTTATCATTCTGATTTGTCTTGTCTTTCCTCTTCCCTCCTTACCTGCAGGCCCTCTGATTTCCACCGCCACTCGGGCTCAGACATCCTCCACCCTGACCTGTCCTAGTGTCCAGGGGGACTACGTCGTGCTATACTGGCAACCTCCAGACACCAGGAGACATAATATGAAGCAGGTGTACCAGTACGACCGCTGGAGGGGTTCCATCTTGTTGACTGAGCAAAGCAAAAGACTCCAGCTTGCCGACCCACCCTACAACGCAGAGGCCGGGAGCTTCTCCTTTCTACTCACCCCTGGGTTGAAAGATGGCGGCCTCTACATGTGTAACGTGCTCCTCAATGACAACGCCGTCAGCCAGAGGACCCTCCTCAGCGTGCTGCAAGGTACAGATCAGGGTCAGGAGGAGGAAAAAGACAAGGAGGAGGTGGATTAGGAGGAATAAAACAAGGGGTGGGGATGGATTTATGAGACAAGTGGTGTCACTTTTATAATAACCTTGTGTATTTGTGTGATATAACGTGACATTTTGTGCATGCTGTTTTGCAAAACACTGGGATAAAAGGGGCAAAAAGACAACATTACATGTCTTAGTAAAGTGCTGGACCATCAGGAGCCCCCAGAACAGCTTTTATGCTCCTTTGCATGGATCCTCTAAGTCTTTTTAACTCCCTCATTTGGTGTTTTGATCATAAAAGATTCCATAGGTGTTCGATTGAGTTGAGATCTGGTGATTGCAACGGCCATGACTCACAGCATTATGATTGAGTGACTCCTCATGAGCTGGTTGGAGGCATCCGCATTTGTTATTTATTTTTTCCTATAATTTGTCTCTAGTGTATCTAAAGAGATACTTTGACATTTAGGGAAATATGCTTATTCACTTTCTTGCTAGGAGTCATATCAGCAGACTGATGCCACTCAAATGTCGTTCACCAAGAAGTAGCTTCATCACATAACTCCCCTCAAAGCGACTTGTAGTTTTTACTTTTCTGTTTGTGTATGAATTAAACGAATGAGGCTTAACGTGTTGATTAGTGAGCTTTAGACATTTTTAAATTGGACAGAGCCAGGTTTGCTGTTTCCCCCTGCTTCCAGTCTTTATGCTAAGCTAAGCTAATCTGGCTCTCCCAGACATGAGAGTGGTATCATTTTTCTCATCTAACTCTCGGAGGGAAGGCAAATAAGCGTACTTTATTAAGCGTAAATGTCAAATTACTCCTTTAATCTAAACAATGTACAAACAGTGGCAAAATAAGCGGCAGAGGGTGACATGGTGACTATAGACACTTCCCTGCAGCCAAAGGACCCATGTTTCTAGAAGCATTAGCCCTGTTGATGTGTCCTTAAGCAAGGCACTAAATTCTTGCCAGCTCCCAGTGAATTGTCCTCACACATCGTACACTGTGGAGTAAGCGCAAAGAGAATTTCCTTCAGCCATTGCTAAAATGTCACATTATCAAATGAATACATTTACAATATTGCTCATGAAAAGGAACATTTGCTCGATTCATATATTTAAAGAGAAAGAGCAGAGCACCTGTTGATTTTTATGAGGGAGCCTTGGGCAGGGTCCAACCTTTGCCGAAACACGCAGAATGCATTTTCACCCACACACACACATACACATACAATGCCCTGTCATGGCGGCCTTGGAAGGCTTTACTAATCACAGTCCCACTGGCATCCATCAAAGCTGGCCAGACATGACCAGCCGATCCGTCACTGTCACTGTCACCCTGCTTCACGTATCTGCATCCCTCATTCACACACACACATACACACCCACCCACACACCAATCATGTGACGAATATATTTTTACCCCACCTCATTATAAGTATCATTATGTATGATTATACCTGCCGCCCTCCCACCAAGGCTGTAGGTGGCCCACACTGATCACACTAATCAAGGCTGAAATATGTGTGTTTTTATGCGTGTGTGTGGGGGTCTGTGGAGCTTGATTACACCCAGATGGATTCTCATTTCAGTTTGATGAGACACTAAGCATCAGTCACAGTCAACCAATGCATTAGCAGCAAATCACTTTAATGAATATATATTATTTTGACCCCTCTCTGAATTGTGCTTTGTTTTTCATATCACTTTCCCTTTACCCCATTACTCTCTTTCTGTCCTTGGCCTTTTCTGTATTCACACACTACCCTTTAACTCACTTTCTCATCCTGTCTCGCTCCTCTCTCTTCCCCCCTGTCTGTCTTTTTCACTTACTCGTCCTTCCTTTGGCTTCTTTTCATTTGTTTCATCCCTCTTTAACATTTTCCTCCCCTTATCCTCCCACGCTCCTCCCCCCTCCCTCTCACTGCTCTGCATCACATCCACAGTTAAAACCAGACGTTCTTCCTCGGAGCTGGAGTTGGTGTGCCAGTACTCAGAGCGGTCCCAGGTCCAAAGTGCCCATTGGAAATACCAGAATAAGAGTCGCCAGCTGCAGTTGTTAAGCAAAAGCCCTGGCACCATCACCACCAGTCTGCCCTTTCCCATCACCTCTGACACAGCCGGCAACTACACCTGCATCTTACAGCTGAAAAATGGGCAGACCGTCTGGGCAACGCAAGCTGTCATACTGCCCCATACAGGTGGGAGGGATGGCATGGTATCACAGAGACTGGTCTGTTTTCTGATTTTCTTTATCAACAGTGTATTATATTACCAGCACAGGAGTCCTCGCAGACTTCCTGTCGAGTCAGTGGAGATAATGAACCATGAATGTGGATGATTCTCGGATATGTGCTCCGTGAAGCGTTCTACGGTGCATTCAAGCCAACCTCAGGTCAATTCATCTGCCAGAAAGCCCATGCTTTGCAGAGGAAAAAGCTTCTGACAGATACCATATGTTATGTTTTTCTTAATGTAGTTAAAGCGGTCATAGGTCAAGACTCCTGGGTAACAAGAAGTTGTGATTTGGAGATAATATCCAGCGGAATAACTCAGTCCATTTACACGCTCATTTTTCATAAGAATCCACCACAGTTCTAATACTCTGCCCAGCTTCTCCTTCTATAAAATATAAGACATAAAGGCTATCGTTTTTCTCATCACACTCACCCAGCTGATATGCGAATATAAGAAGACAGGACCTTAGGACATCTCTCCCCACAAAAACTAAATTATTCAGGCTTATTGTATTGGTGGCTGTGGGGGAGCACAGGAGGCTGTGACAGTTGAATGAATCCCTTAGCAGAGATGAGCTCCCTCCCCGTACCCCGATACATCACTTGGGCTGAGGGGCCCAGAGCTCATCATGATGCACACTGATGGTACGGCTATAAGAGTAATGGACATGGAGGAAAGAGAGAGAGGGTGATGCAGACAGGGAGAGGAAGAGAGCCAGCAAGATTTCCCCTGATTGGAAAGGTTGGAGTAGTGAGTGTACATAGTGAGTGACAAGTGTTGGGTTTGAAGCGGAATTTAAACTGAGCAGAATGAGAAGTTCAAATAATGTGAGTATTGGATGACCTACATTTACACTGTTGAAAAGTGACAGGTTGCACAAACACTGCAATAGTGCAAAATAGCTCAAAAGTTCTTGTTTAATAATGAATAGTGTGACAATAAGTGACAGTTAAAGGTTTATAAATAGTTGTTCTGGGTGGCATCCAGAGACAGTGGGATTTAGCTCCAAGAACGACCTGAAATAACTTTTTAGTTCACTGGAAATAACCAAATAACCAATACAACAATATATATATATATATATATATATATATATATATATATAAGTTTAGGATATCTAATGCGCTGTAAGCCATATCTAAAAGCATAGAGTCGGTTGTAGAAGTAAAAAAAAACACTGCATAATAGAATTCCTTTCACCGGTGGCACAGTTCAGAAAATGCAAAATTGAAGCAATCATTGTGTTCTGCAGCACATAAAATACTTCAAATGTCAGGGATGTTCTGCAATCATTTGCTATCCTGAGTTGGCCCATCATTTGCAAAGCATTCGAGCAGTTCTTTGGTCTGCCTCCTATCAGCCACCCTCCACTACAATCACGCCAATATAATTCACCTCCTCCCTCATTTTAGATGAAATGGAAGAAGTAGGAAGGAAGTGCCAATGGAGGGAAGGAAAAGGCGAGATGGAGGAAGATGAGAGAAAGGTGGAGAGACAGACAGAAAAGAGAGACAGAAGAGATGTGGTAGTGAGAGACCCGGGAGCGTTTGTGCCTCACTTCACTGCACTCAATTACCATAAATCATGCGTTAAAGCTGGCATGGAGAACAGTGCAGGTCAGTCTTGGGGTCAGCACTCACCACAATATCCCATTAGCAACCTCTTCACACACTCACCAATCAATTACACCTCACACAGCACATAATGATTGATTATTTTGAAGCCAGCTAAAAAGCTGTGACACCAGGGCTAAGGTGAAGCCCGAGGGCCAATCCTTTTACAAACAAAATTTGTTGGAAGTTGATGAGATGTCTGAGTGGACTTTCGCCATGTTCCTGT
>NTHP01000040.1:1051267-1063606 GCA_003416845.1 Oplegnathus fasciatus
TTTTTACTTTTTGTTTATTAGGCTTCTCTTTTGTAATCCAAAGTTGTCTGACGGATCAGTTTGCTTTGTGCTCCATGAACAGAGAGCAGACAGCAACAGAGCGCTTGTTCAGGTACTCTAAATTACAGCAGTCTCTGTGGAAACAAGTACCTCCCTCCTGCTCCTCGTGTCGCCCTGTGGCTGTGTTTTGCAAGACTGATGTCATCCTCATTATGCAAACAAACCTGACAAGTTTGATCGCATGCGTGAGCTCTTCCCACTAAATTTGACTGGCACTACAGTGAGCAAATGGTGTGCTTATGTAATGTTTGTGTTAATCATGCCTACGCTTTCTATCCACCTGTTTTTCTGATGCTGCATCCACAGGGTTTGGCTGAAAGATTGCTATTTACATTGTTTGTCAGTTTGCCTAGAGGCAGTTTGCTGCAAGGATTAGATGTCAAGGGAGTGTGCCTGGAAAAGCCTCTTCTGACTTTACCTACGCTATATCCATATTTAGATAATGATATAAGGAAGAGGTAGGATTTGCATCAAAAAGTTAGATCAAACTATTCTGTATGGAAGTGGCATTTGCTGAGGTTCTGTGCAATGATCTGACAGCATCTGGTCTCTTTTCTTCCTCTCGTCCATGTTTCAAATTGACAGCGTTTACTGTCCAGACTGAGGGTCTGTCAGATCGATGTCGGCTGAGCTGTCGTACAGACTATTCACTCTGTCTGACAGAGCTTGGATTTCCTCGCCTTCTTCCGCTGCACCCATTGTCTGTGACTGACAGCAGCATGATGCAAATGCATGTAACATGTTGAGGAAAGCTTAACTGCAACATGTCTTCAAAATCCATAGCTTGAAGAAAAGGTTGCCCCTTCTTGACTTGAACAAAAGAACAAATTGGAGAACAAACAGGGATAACTTCCCCTCGTGTCATTCAACCACACGCACTCATGGCTCCACAAGTTTTATATTAGCACTGTTCTTGGAAACATTCGTGCTTTTTTTCCTCTCTCACTTTTTTTCCTTTTGTAGAGCGTGTGACCACCCCCATCCTGCTCCCTTCTCTCTCCGCTTTATTACTCCTGGTGCCCCTGGTTGCTGCGGCTGTCGGTGTGTTGCTATGGAGACAGCAACACATTTCTGATCGCGGTGAGTCTTCCGGCGTTTTCTTTTTTTTGACAGCTTTCCCTGTTCCGTCCATCTTCGGCCCCTGTCGGCTGCCACTGAGTGATGTGGGCCGTGACATCCTCTGGGGTTGTTGTAATGAATCTGCCCCCACCTCCTCCCTCCCTGGGCGTTTCAATATGTGTGTGTGTGTGTGTGTGTGTGTGTGTGTGTGTGTGTGTGAGACTGTATAGGTAACTCTCTCTGTGTACTCAGGTATTGAGCAGTCTCTGTCTGTCCAGTCGGGTGAAGCAGAGAACATCTATGAGAATCCTGAGGATATCAGACAGGTGATGAATTCAGACATTTTCAATAACTAAACATCCTCTGATGAATTTCCCTCCTCCTCATCTTCCCCTCTTCCACTCCTCCCCTCTCATATTTAGCACTCCTCTTCTCTTTTTGTGTCTCCCACCCTCCCCTCCCCTTTTCTGTCTTATTGTCTCTATTGTACCTTTTTTATTTTTTGCCTTCCTCCTCCTGTTTCTGTTTTTCCTCTGATTTCTACTATCCCTCCCTCTCTGTCACTTGTTGTTCATTAAACCTGTTTTCTCCGCTCTCCTCCCTTCCCAACAGGCTCCTCCCCAGGGCTCAGTCTACATGGTGAGTTATTGTGTCGTCCCCTGCGCACACACAGAGGCGTGGTGCATATGTGTGAGTGTGAGGAGTTGTGATACACACATCCACCAATGCATACAGGCTCTCTCTATTGCTCCCTCCCTAAGCTGTCAGCAGATGTGTCTTCCCTCACACTCGCAGTCCTCTCCTCCAATCTGTCAGTCCTCTTTCAGATAAGCCCATGCCTATCAACTGTCACCCTTACATTAGTGGTATTAACAAATCAATCTCATTACACAGTGTACATAAATCTGGCCTCAGTACCATGGATCTCTCTCTTTATGCTCCTCTTCACTGTCCCACTCTTCCCCTGCCTGCCTTCCCCCTTTTATGCCAGGATTTGAAGCCAAGAGGAGAGGATGATGTCTATAAGGAACTGGAGCGGTAAGCAAGAAGCCTTGCATCACCTGTGTGTGTGCTTTGGTGTATTAAACTGTATGTGTGTGTGTGTTTGCACTGTCACTCATCTGCCCCTCACATTCTTCTCACACTCACCAATCACGCTGGCCTGAACATCACTCTGACACAGTGGCATAATATCACGCCATGCGCTGACAGGCAGCGCTCCTTCGCCCGTGTGTTGTTGTTGCGTGGGCTGTCGGTGTTTGTGTTTAAGGAAGAATAAAAGAGACTGGGGGACGGGAGATTTTTGTGCGAGTTTGTCTTTGTGCTCTGTTTTTCAGATCCGAACAGTGTCAGAGCTGATCACCTACCCACAACTCATCCTCATCCAGCTGTCATATCCGCTCAGTTCCCAGCTGCAGCAGAAGGCCTTTATAAACAAAAGTAACAACTGAATGTCAGAGTTGGGACGTGAAGAAAAACTTCAGTGCTTCAGGGAACTGAGACTCAATTGTTTGAATGGTTTTTGCATTCTAAGATATCACTCTTTACTTTATTACTGATTTGCTTTAATGTCATGTTATAGGGCTGCACATAAAGGAGATTTTCACATAAGGCTCTAAACCTTGTCCCAAATGTGTGGAAGTTAATGTTTGTCTTTTTCACTGGTTTTCATGGCACTATTATTTTCTTCAGCATTTGGTATTGTACCTGTTGTCTTGTACTTCTATGAATATATGTACTTAAGTATAGACATTTCTAAATAAACATAGTTGTCTGTAATGTTTCTTGTCTCCAATTAATGTTTTTTGAACTACTTTCTAAGCGCTTTCGCCTTTGAGACTTTTGGTCAGCGCAGGCTTCCGTAGTCCTCGTAGTGGAAGAATGGCCGGCTGGATGTGGCTCCGCTGTATTTTAGGGCCTCATTTACAACGAATTCACCGCTCACCGGACCAGTCTCGACCTGAAGGCAGGACGGGGAGGAGGGTAGGGATGTTAATAATGTTTTGCATATGTTTGAGTACAGCCGACTGCGAAAACTGAACAGTATTTCATCTCTTAGCATTGATGTAGCTCCGGCTGCGTCCCCGGAAGTATCAGGTGTTTGTTATTGAAACCCTGCTGTCACCGCACTACAGCCGGCGGTGAGAGTTTGTAAATGAATGAAATGACAGGCGCACATCTTGCCTTTTATCTTGTGCAGTTCCCTTTCTGTTTCACCGCCACAGCAACAGCCAGTCTGACTAATACAGCCTCACAAACTTATCCTCAATGACATTAACCTGGTTATGCTAACGCTAAGGGGGGGAAGCAGGTGAGAGGAAACTTTGCCAAGACGGGAAGAGGAAAGATAGAAGCTGAGCAGGAAATAAATAATACGAATAAACATATATGTTAGCTTTAACAGAGCCACCGTAAAGACTGAATATCTGTCACCCTGTCTCTAAATGGCCACAGGCAGTGCTACTAGCTAGCTAACGTTAGCTATGTGAAAGGCAGACGTTAGCAACAGTGCTCATGGTGTGAATGTCTCTCACTGTTAGCAGGGATGGACCTACCAACCCAGGAGTCTGGAGAAGCACACTGACAGCATCCTCGGCTGGGTCAGTAATGTGGTTGTATAATGTTTGATAATACTGTGTGCAAAGAATTTACAAGTTCTGTCAAGTAGAGCTGCAACGATTAATCAATTAGTTGTCAACTGTTAAATTAATCGCCAACTCTTTTGATAATCAGTTAATCGTATTGAGTCATTTTTCTAAGAAAAAGTGTCCAAATTCTCTGATTTCGGCTTCTCAAATGTGAATATTTTCTGGTTTCTTTAGTCATCTATGACAGTAAACTGAATATCTTTGGGTTGTGGACAAAACAAGACATTTGAGGACGTCACCTTGGCGCTTTGGGAAACAGTGATCAATATTTTTCACCATTTTCTCAAATTTTATGGACAAAACAACTAATCGATTAATCGAGAAAAGGATCGACAGATTAATCGATAATGAAAATAATCGTTAGTTGTAGCCCTACTATCAAGTAAAGTTTGGTTTCTCCCTCTAGGCTTCAGCTCTGTGGTCTCTGTCCTACTACAGCTCTCCTCTTCTACTCTGCTATCTGTACAGGAAAGGTAGGTTGCATGAATTATGTTTCTGGTTCCAGCTTCTCCAATGTGAGGATTTCTTGCTTTTCTCTGTTTTATATTTTTGTAAATTGGATGTGTTTGGGGTTTGGACTGTTGGTTGGACAAAACAAGACATCTGAAGATGTCACCTTTGGTTCTGGAAACAGAAATAGACATTTTTCACTATTTTCAGATTTTTAATAAACCAAAGGGTTAATCAATCCATCAGTTAATTGAGAAAATACTCGACAGATTGATTGAAAATGAAAATAATAGTTAATTGCAGCCTTAGTTGTGACATATAGTTGCATGAGTCGATGTTCCAAGAGGGGCAGACAGGTTGTACAAAAGGAGATAATGTTGACAAGGACAATGACTGATAATTCAATATTATGATTTATTGAACAGCGACATGAAATTGTGACGCTATCATGTTATCAATCTACAAAATTCTACAGTCAAAGATTCTGAGCAATGTGTAATTAAAACATTTTTGTTTGATACATACACAGAATTTAATTTCATATAATATATAACAGTGGAACAGCTTTGAACACCAGTTTGATTATTTTATGTGTAATTTTGCATACATTTGGCATGTAGATATGATATATATCTACTGTATATTGGAAAATATCCAAGTTAATATCATGATAAAGATGTCAACCTCATCGCTCAGTCCTACTCCCGTGTAAACAATCCCAGCTTTGGGAGGATAGCAAATTGTAAAAACATACTAAAGCCATTTTTTTCTCATGGTGTATAGTGCCTTTATACTCCTTTAAACATGAAAGTGACATGATTCAGTAGAAGTCTTTCTCAGAAGGTTTGGCAGTGACTTATGTCAAAATATGTCTTTTTTCTGGATGACATTTCTCTTTCCATTAAGGAAGAAAAATAGCCATTGGGGTGATGTTCTAGGGAATTGGTGTTCTCCTACAAGTGGGATTAATATAAAGTTATTCAACTGAATCATCCAGCAAGACTATGCATCAATAGAAATTAATTGCTTGAGGTTGTTTGCTACTCCTCAGTGTGTAATTGAGCTTCTGATATTGATTTATGCATATGGTTGTAGGGTAGATGTCTGACTGTGAATGTATCGTTGCCCCTTAATGAGGCTCAAGTCTGGCAGAGAAAGAGAGGGCGTTATGTGGATGTCTGTGTCACTGTTGTTTTGTGTATTTTTAGGTTACATCTGCAGCAGTAAGCTGGTTCCAGTGAGTCAGTATGTGGGAACAGTGCTGGTGTGTCTTCTAGGAGTGGCCTGTCTTAGAGGTGAGGCTACAGATTTCAACTGACTGGCAGGCAGTGACTAATTCAATTCATTCATCTTTAGATATCACAACATATGCTGTATATGCCGCATGCCAATAAGATTTAATTAACATTGAGAGAGTTGCACAAGGTCTACACCCACAAAGCATACTAAACGTACCCTTGAGGCTTTGCAGCAAAATGTTTTTTGTGTCTCGTGCACTCATATCTCTCTCTGTTTTTGCTTCCTTCCTGCCTCCCTTCCCTCTTTCCTTGTCTCCCCAAGGGTGGGGGAGATGGAAAAACTCGGAGTATCTTCAGTTTATCTCCATTCTTGAAGAAACCAAGAAGAATCACACAACAGCAAACAAGGTGAAGTCACGGCAACTTGGTACAAGCACTGAACATCAGGATTTGCTAGTGGTATTAGTACTCCAGTGTTTTGGGGAACAAGGGGATACAATAACAATTACAAATGTGTTTGTAAGTATCCATATTAATACATCAGAACTTAACTCAAGGTCAACTCAACTTCTTTGTGTGTGTGTGTGTGTGCGCTTTCCATGTAGAAAAAAGTGAGGTGCTATGACTTTGACTTCTCGTCCTGGCCTTCGGATTTCAGCTGGACAGAAGTCAGCAATCCGTAAGTTTTTGCTCTTATATTTTATTCCCATTTGAAATGGCCATGTGTTCACTGCAATTCTGTTCCCCCCATCAGGATCAGTTCATTATAAATGCATGCATTCAAAGCCCTGTGAAGTACGCTGGATAAATGCCTCGACTGTGTTATCTGTTTCATTGTAAGCCTTTGACTGTGTGTGTGACAGGAAACTATCCAAGGCTGGCGTTTCTCTGCTAAAGCCAGAGCCCAGATTGAGGGGAGCAGCAGACAGTGTCCTCAACTCTGTGCGCACTCTACCATGCCACATCATCAGGTAAGAACAATCCAGAAATGAAGGCTCTGCATGACTGCAGGACAATACTGCAGATTTGTTACTAGTATCACAGTAAGGGGATGGATACAGTCTGCTTTATATTAGGTTTGCATCTTATTTCAATCCGATTTAGTCTGATTTTCCAGGAAAATATAAAGTATTGGTCCAGTGTTGCTGGAGTGTCATCATGTCTATTTTGTTCCTCTCCAGCTTTCTTATTGCCCACTCGTTTGGGAGGAGGATGCTGTACCCTGGTTCTGTAGGTTTACTGCAGAAAGCCATGAGGCCCATGCTCCAGCAAGGCCAGGCTAGGTTAATAGAAGAGGTAAAAAAAAACACACACTCACTCTGTAACTGTCTGTACTCACTTCAGGAAATACCCATCATCATTATCTGTCAATTTCCCTCCATTTTGTCACAGTTTGACGGCCAAAGGAACAAGCTTGTGGCCTGCGACGGTAATGAGATCGACACAATGTTTGTGGATCGAAGGAGAGACGGCGGACAGAATGGCCAGACCCTGGTAAGTGTCTGCAATGATTTGTTGTTTTTGTGCCTTGGGCTTGTTCCAGAGTCGAAACAAAAAGTTGTGTCACATCAGTCACATTACAGTTGGTTCTTGAAATGTATGAATCTTGCCACAGGTCATCTGCTGTGAGGGTAACGCAGGCTTCTATGAGGTGGGCTGCATGAACACGCCACTGGAGGGTGAGGAATCTTCTACTTCACAAGAGTCAAGATATTTTATAATGCTGTTAACATATTTTGTGGATAAGCATAGACTGAGATGATTGAATTTCAATTATAGTTAAATCTTGTGTTGATGTGCACTGTAGGTGGCTACTCTGTACTGGGCTGGAACCACCCTGGCTTTGGAGGCAGTACGGTAAGCAGTGTTGTCAGATTTGGCACTGAACAAAAATATAAACGCAACCCTTTTGTTTTCGCTCCCATTTTTCATGAGTTGAAATATAAAATCTAAGACTTTTTCTACATACATAATAGGTATATTTCTCTCAAATTATGTTCACAAATTTGTTTAAATCCGTGTTAGTGAGCACTTCTCCTTTGCCAAGATAATCCATCCACCTGACAGGTGTGGCATATCAGGATGCTGATTGAATGTATGATTAGTACACAGGTGTGCCTTGGGCTGATCACAATAAAAGGCCACTCTAAAATGTGCAGTTTTATTATTACACAACACAATGCCACAGATGTCGCACGTGTTGAGGGAGCGTGCAATTGGCATGCTGACTGCAGGATGTCCAATAGAGCTGTTGGCCATGAATTGAATGTTCATTTCACTACCATAAGCCGTCTCCAATGTCGTTTTCAAGAATTTGGTAGTACATCCACTTGTGCCCACACCAGTCTAGGACCTCCACATTCGGCTTCTTCACCTGCAAGATTGTATGAGACAAGCCATGCGGACAGCTGATGCAACAGTTGGTTTGCACAAAGAAAGAATTTCTTCACAAACTGTCAGAAACTGCTTCAGGGAAGCTCATCTGCGTGCTCGTCATCCTCACCAGGGTCTTTACCTGACTGCAGTTCGTTGTCGTAACCGACTTGAGTGGGCAAATGCTCACCTTCGATGGCGTCTGGTTCTCTTCACGGATGAATCCCGGTTTTCACTGTACCGGGCAGATCCCAGTCAGTGTGTGTGGCATCGTGTGGGCGAGCGGTTTGCTAATGCCAATGTTGTGAACAGAGTGCCCCATGGTGGTGGTGTGGTTATGGTATGGGCAGGCATAAGCTACGGACAACGAACACAGGTGCATTTTATTGATGGCAATCTGAATGCACGGAGATACCGTGATGAGATCCTGAGGCCCATTGTCGTGCCATTCATCCCCCACCATCATCTCATGTTGCAGCTTGATAATGCACGGCCCCATGTTGCAAAGATCTCTACACAATCCCTGGAAGCTGAAAACATCCCAGTTCTTGCATGGCCTGCACACTCACCAGACATGTCACCCATTGAGCATGTTTGGGATGCTCTGGATCGGCACGTACTACAGCGTATTCCAACTCCTGCCAATATCCAGCAACTTCGCACTGCCATTGAAGAGGAGTGGGCCGACATTGCGCAGGCCACAATCAACAACCTGATCAACTCTATGCAAAGGAGATGTGCATTATGCAAATGGTGGTCACACAGATACTGACATTTCTGACCCCCGCCCCCGTTGTTGTTGGAAGTATCTGTGACCAAAAAATGCAGATCTGTAGCCCTAGTCATGTAAAATCCATAGTTCAGTGCCTAATAAATGTCTTTTTTCAAGATAAAACTGCACATTTTACAGTGGCCTTGTATTGTGACCAGCCCAAGGCACACCAGTGTACTAATCATACTGTTTAATTAGCATCCTGATATGCCACACCTGTCAGGTGGATGGATTATCTTGGCAAAGGAGAAGTGCTCACGAACACAGATTTAAACAAATTTGTGAACAAAATTTGAGAGAAATATACCTATTGTGTACGTAGACAAAGTCTTAGATTTTTTATTTCAACTCATGAAAAATGGGAGCGAAAACAAAAGTGTTGCGTTTATATTTTTGTTCAGTGTACATTTAATCCTTAAACCAGCATTAGTTTACAGTGTATGCCTGTGCTTCACACAGTCCTAACAAAAGCACAGTGGAAAACAACAGCATGTTGAAATTCTGGTTTCAGTTTGCCAGTATTGCACAAGAGGGCAAGTACACTCCCATGGTCGATATCATCAGTGGAGTGGAATAAAACATTGTAAATCTGTTAACTCTTTGGAAGTGCATGGTTTTGTAGGTGGGTTGAGTATTATTGTTATGTTTAATAATGCATGGATATTGCTTTTTTACTTGTATCTTTCTGCCAGGGAGTGCCATTCCCCCAGAATGAGGCCAACGCCATGGATGTAGTGATCCAGTTTGCAATACACAAACTGGGCTTTCAGCTCAGCGACATTGTCGTGTATGCCTGGTCCATAGGAGGATTCACAGGTACACAAAGACAAGAGCAATACATGTTGAGCACTTTTTTATGCTTTATATGTGAATCATGCTATGGAGTCCTTCATTCATGGTTCTGTTTATCCCTGTCCCTCTATTTCTCTTTGTCCTTTCATAGCCAGTTGGGCAGTGATGTCATACCCAGAGATCCAATCATTAGTGTTGGACGCCTCCTTTGATGACCTCCTGCCTCTGGCCCTCAAGGTCATGCCCGACAGCTGGAGTGAGTCCAAGGGGTTATAGGTCATAAACTATATTTGGAGCAGGTAGCTTTGCTTTAGCAACTGAAATATCTTTGTTCTCTCTTTCTTAGGGCCGCTGGTACAACACACAGTCAGGCAGTACATGAACCTCAACAACGCTGAGCAGCTTCTCAAGTGAGTGGGATAGTCTATTTATAGTGACACTAATCATAAAAGTCAAAGTCTGCATCATTGAACATTACGCAACATATTGGAGCGTAATTGTGAAACGATGTTTTTTTGTCGTTGTTGGCGTAGCTCACAGTGATGTGGCTGATGATTAACACAACTCCCTCTCTACTCCAGATATCAGGGACCAGTCCTGCTCATCAGGAGAACCAGAGATGAGATCATCACCACAACGTAAGTCTTATAGTCCGTCTTAAAATGTCTCAATAAACAGTGCAGCAGGTTTGCTTTCCATTGGGTTTACACATGCATAATGTTAGCAGGAAACATTTTGGTTGGTTGGGCATAACAAAGGTTCAGTTAAAATGTGATCAAACATGTTTTTTTGCACCTGATATCAAACTGACACTAATAAGATTCTCTAAAATGAAAAACAAACTTCAACCACAGGGGCACAACTGTTAGTTTCTTTTTTGAAAAGGAAACAGATTTTTCATTTTCTACATACATTGGTTGGAAAATAATCATGAAGTAATCAGTAACATTTTGCCAAGTAGTTAAAAGTAGTAATATTTTGAAGTAAAATGCAAGAAAATGTATGTTTAATTGTTGGGCATTTGTTGTTAAACGAGAGTACATTATATTATTAGCAAGTCATTCATTGTTACAGTAAGTAAGTTGAATGTGACATCATATCATGTCTATCTATCTATCTATCTATCTATCTATCTGTCTATCTGTCTGTCTGTCTGTCTGTCTGTCTACAGTAGATGCATGTAAAATGGCATGCCATTTTTCTGTAGTCAAGGATTCTAACATTATAGCAATATACCTTACAACACCATAGTTATGTAATACTCTTAACATAATTAACACACATTCACATCAAAAAAACTACCCAGCACTTGAATCATCTACTGTTTACAACTCAGTAATTGTCAACATGTTGAGGGTTAAGTGCGGTGCTAGTTGATGCACAGGTAGGAGGAAGCATTCACTCGCCTAGTCAGTGACATGGTCACAAGGCTACTGACACTATATGATATTAAGTTGGACTCTGTATCCCAGGGGTCCAGAGGACGTCATGTCTAACAGAGGCAACGACCTCCTGCTCAAACTGCTACAATTCAGGTCGGTCTCCTTGTTTTCAAACATCTAATCTCAGTATTCTCATTGCTGAATATGCTCAAAGTATTTGGACTTGTTGAGTGACACATACATAAGTGGTGATGTAATTTTCCTGCCCAGGTACCCAAAAATAATGACAGATGAAGGGGTTAGAGTTGTCAGACAATGGCTGGGATCCTCCAATCATTTAGAGGAAGGTAAGTCTGAGACATTTTAAATTGCCTTTAAACTCTGCTTAACCTTTTATGAAGTGTAAATTGGAATTAAACTGACTGTATTAAACTGAAGAAAGAACTCTTGCTCTGCAGCATCAGTGTACAGTGGCTACGAGGTGGACGATGACTGGTGCGTGTCTGTGCTGCAGTCGTATCAGGCAGACAAAGATGTTCTGTTTCCATGGAGTGTTGGTAAGTCCTCTCACATTTACTAGGCAAATGAACTACACACAGTACTTCCCTCATACATACATGTATCACCTCACAGCACTTCTACATGGTCTCACTCACTCTTAATGTTACCAGGTGAGGATATGACTCTAGAGGGAAGGCGGCAGCTGGCTCTTTTCTTGGTAAGGAAATATTCTATTGTTATCTATGCACTCAATCTCAGTGTGTACCGTTGTTTCTCCTGTCTGGTTTAAAGGGCAGCCACCTGTTGTCTTTGTCTCGTCTCTCCATGTCTGGTTACAAAGTCTAATTTCCTTTTCTCCAATAAGCCCCATTTTCTTGTTTAAGGCTGGCTTACCTTCCCCCTCGCAAAAACACATCACAGCTATTCACAGACATCATTACTACTGAGGAACACGTTTTCTGGTCACCATAGTAACCAGCTCACCTGTGCTCTCAGGTTGACTGGTGTAATATATTTCACCGCGCTCAGCTTATTGAAGTCATTTAACATCAAACAAGAGGAGTGCCATCAATTACAGCTAATGCTATGCTTTTCCTCCCTTGGTAATGCCTCCTGAATTAGGCTTTATTCACCTCCTGTGTAAACCCTTAAGAGATGGGAGAGATTTGTATGGCACTGAGCCAGGCAGACCGAAGCTAATATAATCAGGTTCTGCACTTTTTGTTCGTCGCCCTCCCACACCTCTCATTCTCTATTCCTCCTCCATCCCCGCTGTCTTTTCTTTCTCTCAAGGCGCGGAAGTACATGCGAAACTTTGAAACGACACACTGCACTCCTCTCCCCGCCTCCGAGTTCCACTCGCCCTGGAGACTGTAAAGAAAGAAGTATGGGTGGATGAGAGGAAATGAGCAGCAGAGGATTTGAATGGCCTGTGGTCAGTGCGTGTTCCTGGCATGGTGTGAATGTATTACTGTGACTTTGTTCCAGATTTTTTCCAAGACAGATTTGTTGTCATGTATAGTGTTGCTGTGGTGGCATCTGGAAAGGTCTGGTCTACTATCACC
>NTHP01000040.1:1063666-1089277 GCA_003416845.1 Oplegnathus fasciatus
CCTGTAAAATATGGTACATCTTTTCTTTTTGAGGTTTAGTCATACTTTTCAGTTTGTCGCTTTAAAAAAAAAAAAGGATGCATTTCATGTAAGTGCACAAGCCATCTCTCACTCCTTCCATTGTTCCCTCTTTGGCTGTATTTGTAAAGAAGCAGTTATAAGTAGAAATACATTGTTACAATTTAAATAACAAAATATCTTAATGGTGATAGGTGAGGGGAATTTTAATCTTTAAAAATGCAGCCAAAGTGTTGAAGCTTTTTAGGTTTATTTCTTTTCTGTTGACAATGTCATTATGAACAAAGCTGTATCCTAAAATGATGCTCTTACATGTTCTATTAAATATACTGAATAAAATGTTTGACAAGAGGGACTGAATTCATTTGTCCATTTCTTGATACAAGTGTTCAACAAATTGCGGATATACAAGAGACTTAGATTATTAGATTGCCTCAGAACAATACACCGCTTAAGACAATTGTCTGTCGTAAGAGCTTTATTGAATTCATACTACAATCAACTTGGAAAATGAATATGAAAATGAATACACTGACATGAAAAAAAAGTGGAAATAAATCCTGATTTACATAATGCTAAGGGGAAAGTTACATCATTTTCCTGAAGTTGTCCATGGCTTCTTTTACTTTTTCAAGTTCAGTTTGGCTCTGACGTAGCTGTGGAGAAAAGGAAGTAATTAGTTACCAGGAATCCACGTGTTACACCCCAAGAAACCCTGCGAGTCAATTTATTTTTCCCACCTTCTCGGCATCCTGCTCCTGCACCTTCACAGGCACCTTCTCCTTGTAGTCACCCTTTGCCATCTTCTCTCTCAGTTTATCCATCTGTTTCTCCAAGTCACCTTTCTTTGTCATCAGCTTAGCCACTTCCTTCTCCACGTCAATGAGACCCTGGGGGAATTAAAGGTGAAGTGAAGATAAGGACAGCTGTAAAATAAGATCTTGTTATTTTGGGTCAGTAAAGGAGGAATGAAGGAAACTAAGCTTAAATTCAAGTGGAGGAGACCTAGTTTAAATAGTACTCCTAGCACATTTACCTGCCTTGATTATCAAGTAGGTGAGGTGCATTCATGCTCTTAGACTATTCAGGTAGTCATGTAACTTGTCAGAACAGAACCTGTGAATTTAACTGATTTGCAATGGTAAGAACAAGTAGTATGTGGCAAACATCAGCCCATCTTGTGTCTAAAGAAGCTAAACCAAAACCAGAATTACTGTATTTAAACATCAGGTCTGGGGTAGAGGGATGGGAGAAACCAAACAAAATTGAACAGACTACCTGCCCTCACCTTGAGCATAAGGTTGACAGTACATCTGTCAGAGGCGATAGCCACAGCACAGCCTTCTGGGACAGGCTGGTTAGCTGTCAGAGGGATGACGGCCTGAGAATAAGACAAGGTCTGAATCTGCAGACTGTACTTCTGCACCAGGGATGCGGTCGTAGAGTCAATGCACTGCAGGTAACCTTGGAGAGAAATGGGCAAATTAAAGTTCAAGCATCATAAGAGATAAGATACCTTCAATGTATACATTGTTTCTGTACATTCACATGTACTGGCTTAAGGTAAATTCATGTATTTTGGGTATTATTTTCATACTTTTGCCACTTATATTCTTTGGTGGAGGAAGTACTCCTGGGTCCTTACATAAAAGTAGCAACACCACAATGTAAAAATACTCCAATACCAATAAAAGTCTTGCATTCATGTAGAAAAATGATATTAATATATATATGTTACGTTACTAGATTGTTATTACTGATACATTAATGTGCAAGCAGCATTTATTGTTGTAGCTGGCTGAAGTGGAGCCAACTTTAACTACTCTATATACTGTTCTGTAGTTAAATGTATTACGATGCATCATATTTTATAAGCCTATCACATGTCTTGTATGTCTTTATCATTAAAGTAACAAATATATAGAAGTAAAAAGTACAATATTTGCCTCTGAAATGCAGTGAAGTGGAAGTACAAAGTAGCATAAAATGGAAATAATCAGTAAAGTACCTCAAAACTGTACTTATGCACAGTACTTTAGTAAAAGTACTTAGTTACTTTTCACCACTTATTATATTAATCAGGGCAAAGAATATGAGCCTCCTAATTGTCCTTAAAGTTAAAATCTTGAAAATTTTAATTTCGTTGTCTTTCACGGCCTATGGCGATAAGCTGTAATTGCAGGTGTGTTTTTGGACCTCACTTCAGTTTCAGTTTCATTGTCTGTAGTCGTCGACCTTTTCTTTGTTTGTTTGGCCATAGTAACCGCTTACTCACAACGCTAGCAGAGACCGGAAAAACCAGTACTCTGCTTCACACACAGATGAGTTGAAGAGCCAGTCTGTTGCGTTAAAAGCCTTGTTAAAAGTCTAACTGTGCGCTGCTTGTGATTTTTCCGGGAAAGTTGCTGTCGACACCTGGGTCGTAATACTGCAACTGCAAGGGCTTTCATCAGTGGGCCACAGGCTCAATCACCATTGTGTTGCATCATTTGGCAATTGATAGTGACTTAACACACGTTTATTTAAATGAAAATCTTCGAGATTGTATCTTTAAACCAACATGTATTTTAGAGTAACTTTTATAATTTAGTTTATGCGTGTCATCTTACAGTCAGCTCTGGTCTTGGTCAGGTTGTAGTCGGCCCTCAGTGAACGGATCGTTTTGACCACAGTCATTATGAACTCCATGTCACGGTCGACCTCTTCACTGTGCCAGCAGAACTGCAACAAATCACAGAAAAACTTTTGTCTCACAAAGACAGAAGGAGAGCAGCACCAAAAAATGAACTTCAGTGACTATTATTTAAAATAAGTGATATCAGCATCTCACAATATGTGGAACTGCCTGTACAGGCATTGGTACATCAGTGAGTTTTTTTAACAACCCTGTTTTACCCTTTCCTTATCTCACCTCCTCGGTGTCAGGGTAGGATGTGACACTGATGCTGGGGGGATCACTCTGAGGTCGTCGTCGTGGTAACCTCTGGTAGAGTTCCTCAGAGACGAAGGGCATCACGGGAGACAGAAGGCGCAGGCCGACTTCTAAACAGGTGTAAAGGGTCTGTCTGCAAACCAGGGCCTGCCTCTGGCTGGTGCTGTCCTCCTCTGCTTTACTGAACACTGGTTTCACACTTTCCTGGAGGGCAAGAGGAGTGGGAGGGAAGAGGTGAAGAAAAAGTAGTGGAATTCATTACGATCCTCTGCAAAAGCATTAACTTTTTACATGCCCTCACATAATCTATTTAAGATAAATGGACCTGGGCTGCTCAGCGGTCTCAAAGTTCCTTACCAGGTAGACATCACAGAGCTCGTACAGCCAGAAGTTGTAGATGGCGGTCGTGATGGCTGGAAAGTCGTAGGCCTTGAAGCCAGCATCACAGAGACCAACAGCAACACTCAGTCTAGACAGAATCCACCTGTCTGATACGCTCTCTTCTCCACACAACTGAGAGGATTGAATGAAGTGCAGAGAGGAGACAGATTCAGTGAACACAACTCCTGTACTGGGTACCTCCCAAATGTCAATGTGTGCAAGTTTACGAATACAAAGCAGGGCAGCATATAGGCAAACTAACCCCCCAGACAAATACTGGCAACAAGAAAACAGTTTTACTAAACACGTAGTTGGTTAAAATATGGTACGTGTGTCACTGGGTGAATATAAATAAGCATGGAGCAGTCCTTGCTGATGTTCTCCGTGTCCTTCATCTTTTCCCCTGGTCTCACCTGGGCTTTCTCTGATGGTACAAAGTTGTCTCCCAATGTCTTCATGGCAAACTTCACAGCGTTCCACAGTTTGTTGCAGAAGTGACGGTAACCCAGGATGCGGTTGACATCCAGGTTGATATCCCTACCTGGGAGACACACACAGGAATAAATGATCATTTCAGTATATATTAAAATAGATTGATTTTCTAACAATTGACCTTGGACTGAGAGGATTGTAATGCATTTTTTCCCTCCAGTGTTTTGATTTATTTTATGAAGTCAAGGTTGAGATCCAGGCCGTGGGCCAATGGAGGCACAAGAAGAGAGAAAGTAAGAAAAACAAAAAAGACAAATGAGTTCACCTTGGCTAGTGTAGGCACACAGGGCGAACCGAAGAGCATCTGTGCCACACTCTGGGATGCCATTTGGGTAGTCTGACTTCTGGCCCTGCTTTGCCTTCTCCACCTCCAGTGGATCCAAGTTGCTGTCCATCAACTGGACATGAAGACCCTAGAGGGTTGGGGGATGGGGAATAAGGAGGGATGTCACAACTGAAAAACAAAACTATGTTTTTTTTTTCTTTTAATCTTGAGAATGAGGATCCCCTTTCAACTGCTTGGTGTTTTAACTGGGCAGGCAGGAAAGGACCTTTAAAAGGAAAACATTAAACATAAAGTGGAGTTTACTACAAGTCCTTCAGTGCCCTCTAGAGGACAGGTCTGCTTCGTGTGACTGAGCAGTTCCCCTCCAGCTGGTGAAGAGATTGATGGCCTCAATAAAAGCTCATTGGAAGCAGAAAAGGGTGCTTAATAAAGCTTACATAAGAATATGGGCCTCGGGGGCGCAATGGGGGTGTGGTAACCATGTAAAAGACAACCCAAATGGGAGAGAGGAAAGACTTTATCTGTATGTATCTGAACATGCGTCAAAGCATGATTAGGCTTTACCTCTAGGGAGATCCCTGTAATGACGTCCAGAGGGTCAATGACGTTGCCCAGAGATTTGCTCATCTTTCTTCCGTGGGCGTCCCTCACCACTGCATGCAGATAAACCTGGAAAATCATCATTACTTAGTCATGTCCTGCTAAGAACACTAATATCACGTCCTGCTGTGTTATGTTTCGGGCATGGGTAGTTTTAATTGGTCTCACCTCTTTGAAGGGCAGCTTGCTGGTCAGTTTGAGGCCCATCATCACCATACGAGCAACCCAGAAGAACAGGATGTCATGGCCCGTCTCCAGCAAGGTGCCAGGGTAGAACACATTCAGGTCCTGGGTCTGAAGGAAAAACAAATGGCAACATTTATGATGGGAATACATAAGCACGCTGAGGAAATAAAAGATGTTTAAAAGTCATATTCTATACAGAACACTTTGAGAGGTACAGTGACATAGACGTGAACCAGTTTAATACATACATACAAGTAAAAGTATACTCCAAATTAGGGTGTCAGCATTTCCAGTTTATGTCCTTTTCTTTATTACATAATTTGCAGTTTTAGAGCAGTGTTTCTACTGCAGGAGATCCTTACGATCTACTGCAAAAAAAACCTCCTTTTGTGTCGGTCGAAAGGTGGTTGACCTCAGTTTTTTACCTCATTAGGCCATCCAAAGATGGAGAAGGGGAAAATGCCAGACGAGAACCAAGTGTCCAGAACATCCTCATCTGAAACACAAGAACAAAAGTTATCTAATCTCTATGAATATGGAGTAGAATTAATTAAATTAGGTGAATCTGTGTAGTAGCATAACATGTACCGATTAGATTACCTTTACAATAACAGTGGTAAAGAGACTGCTACATTAAAAACTGTTAAATCTTACCCTGTCTGAGGGTGATTTTGTCAGCAGACACATTGAAGCGTTTCGCTGCCTTCTCTCTGGCCTCCTCTTCTGATCTCCCACTCACCCAGTAATGACCGTCCATGTCCTGGAGGAAAAATAAACCCCGAAAAAAGGGTAAATAAATAAAAGAAACGGGCGAAGAAATGCAGAATAACGACACAAATAGCTTTTATCTGTCATTTGAAAGTCCCCAGACCTTGACGATAGTGACAGGCATCATCTTACCTCTCCTGGTTTCACAGAGGGATCGCTGACAGTGACGAAGTAAGCAGGGATACGGTGACCCCACCACAGCTGCCGAGAGATACACCAGTCCCTGAGAGGAAGATGGATGGATGAAAGCTGAAACAGGACTCACTACACATTTGATTGTTCACATAATATACCTCTAGAGACTAATCAATTAAGTGATCAACTATTGGCAACTATTTTGAATCAATTATTTATTTATATAATTTTTCAAGAAAAACTACCATACATTCTCTGGCTCCAGGCTCTCAATTATGATTTGCTGCTTTTATTTGTCTTATGTGAAAGTAAATTGAATATTTGGGGGTTTTGAACTGTTGGTCTGATAAAAACAAGCATTTTGAAGACATCACCTTGGGTTCTGACGATATCTGATGTTTTATTCACTATTTTCTCACATTCACTAAAATATTTATCGAATATTCAAGGAAATAATCGGTTATTAATTAATAATGAAAATAACCGAATATTAGCATGTTCCCTATACCTCAACATTCAATTTAAAATACTTAACCAAAAGTGCAGATACTGTATTAAAATCAGAGTAGTCATTGCAATAACACTGTCTATTGGCCATAAAAAAGGCCACAACTGCTCATATCTATTGTAAGTATAAACAATAAGTATAAAACAGTACAAACACATTTAAAATAAAGAGATAATTACCTGATGTTGTCCATCCAGTTAAACCACGTCTTGAGGTGGTGATCAGGGATGATTTTGAGCTGTCCCTCTCTGACAGCATCTGCGGCCTGCTTGCCCATGTCTGCGCAGCTGACATACCACTGCGGCTTCAGCAGCGGCTCCACGATGTCCTTGGAACGACTGATAGGGTAGATATACAGTGGGGCTTAAAGGATGATCCTGGACAGGATGAAAAGATCTAAAACACAAATAACACACATGAACCTCACTTTACCTGCACACTGGGACAACCATAGGGTTGTCTTTGATCTCTTTAAACTGGCTTCTGTCCTTGAGAGCCTGTAGCACTGCCTTCCTGGCCTCAAAACGCTTCATGCCCTGGTGGAGAGACGGAACAGTTAAAAATGAAAAATTAAGGAATAAAACTGCAACACCAAGCAAACTATGAAAAAGCCTGACTTTTAGTGTCACGGTGGAAATGCACACACTGCAGGGGGAGAGACGATAATGAGACACTATACCAGGAAAGGAGGAGGCACGTTAATGAGCAGGCCATTCTCATCCAAGATGTTGATGAAGGCCAGATTGTGTCTCTCTCCAACCTCGTAGTCATTATGGTCATGGGCTGGGGTGATTTTGACAGCACCTGAACAGAAAATGGTGCAGGGGGACAGGAGAGGCAGCGAGAAAAAAAGAAAGAGGACAGCCGTAATAAGGAAAGTGGTCTGGCTTAATGACTTGTTATGATTACTTATTCTCAGCACACTGCAGACCCACAGGCAGATCCTTTCTTCCTGTAACCGTGCCTACCTGTTCCAAAGCTCATGTCCACAAAGTCATCGAAAACAATTGGCATCTTGCGGTCGCAGAAGGGGTGCAGCACCATTTTTCCCTTCAGATGCTGATATCTGGAGTCAGTAGGGTGGACAGCAACAGCAGTGTCTCCTAGCATAGTCTCAATACGTGTTGTTGCCACAACCACTTCCTCATCTAAGGTACAGAGAGAGATATAAAGAACGGTATTACTGAAGTGGCACAAGGTGTCTTTGTTCAAAATAATCTGTCCTCTATGAGCTCACGTACCTGATCCGTCCACCTTGTAGGCGAAAGACACCAACACTCCAAACTCCACTTTCTCTTTGTAACCAGGCACAGGCAATAGAGTCCTGCCAGTGAGCTCCTTCTTATCCACCTGCAAACCAACCAGAAGATTTAATCAAGAGAGTACAGCATGGCCAGTACGGGCAAAACGGTTTGGATCTGTCGCCATCACGGCCTTATAACAGGGCTGGGTGCCGTTTGAAAACATTTGATATCATTTGCTACGAATACCAAAATTATACCTTTTTAAGTACCTTCATTTTCTGAGTATAATCACATTTCTTCTCCCTTTTTCAGGGATTATTTTTGGGATTTTTGCCTTTAATTGGCAGCATGCAGTAGAGAGGCAGACGGGAAATGTGGGGAGAGAGAGGGGGATGGATAACGTGCAACAAATGTTCCCAGCTGGACTCGAACCAACGGTTTGACGGTTACGGTTTATGTGCTACTCATCTTAGCCCCTAGGCCACCGTGATGCCCCAAAAATCTAATTTCTTGAGAAACAAATTTAGCCAAACTTCTCAAATGCATCCGTGTTTAATTCTGACTTTTGACAAACAGCCATACAAATGAAATACAAAATACATTTAACAATCTAAACCAAGACAACTGTCAGCGCTTCACAGTTTTCAATACCCTGTGCTTCAGACAGTTTTGTGGTTAAATCTCAACCAATGCATTGAGTGTAAAATCCTAAAATTAAAAAATAATTAGAAAAAGAATAGAAACAATGGGACTGACACATTTTTGTGACTTTACTGCTACATCTTTATCACTCCAATAAGATGAATTCTTTATCATTTAACCAAAATACTTGCCTCTATGTCAGAGATGGCAGAGTTTAGTGTGCAGGACCAGTTGACCAGCCTCTTGCTCCTGTAGATCACTCCCTCATCGTGCATGCGGATAAAGGCCTCTTGAACTGCATAGGAAAGTTTCTGGACAGAGAAACGTGAGAGGATGTGAGAAAGAGGAATACTTCTTCAGATTCTATTCAGACTAGTTCAGAGATTTCAGAAAACTCACGGGGTCCATAGTGAAGCAGGCTCTGTCCCAGTCTAGAGAGGAGCCCAGCTTCTTCAGCTGGTGGTAGATGCGGTCTCCCTTCCTAGAAAGGCAAAGTTATTACTCCGTGTTTTCCACTATTTATCCCAGTTCAAATCTCTCACATCTCCTTTTTACTACTTCCTTCACTCACTCGTTCTTCCATTTCCAGACTTCCTGGATGAAGTTTTCCCTGCCCAGGTCGTGACGGCTCATACCCCTCTCTCTCATAAGCTTTTTTTCCACCACCACCTGGGTGGCGATACCAGCGTGATCACAGCCCGGGTTCCACAAGGTGGTCTCTCCTCGCATCCTGTGCCTGGACGGACGGAGGAAAGTAGACCAATTCAAAACACATGGCTTCCAGATCAGTGTGAGATTTAGGGTGTTTTCACATATAGTCCCTTTTAAGCGACCCAAACTCAGTCCTCTTAAAGTGGACTAGCAGAAAAGGGACTCAGTTCTTTTAGCGTTCACGGTATCAGTTCATTTGAAAGAGGACTCAGTTCTCTTTCTGGTCCACTTCAGCTCTGATGGGACCTCAGTCCTCTTTCTGTTCACACTATAGTTCCTCTGGAACTCCTCTCTAGTTAAATGTTACTGCAATACAATACAGTAGGCCTACTTCTGCATTATCACTAACAAATACAACCTTATAAGAGAAAGTGTGTGTGAGAGAGAGAGAGCGAGAGAGAGAGAACTAGCGTTACCATATCTTCATCACTCTGCTGGTCAATGCTTCCCCCTTCAATTACATTTTTGGGGTAGGGTTGGCATCGTAAAAGGGGCACGTCTTTTATGTCAGAGGATTCTCTGCTTTTTCTCATTTTATCGCGTGTGGTAAAGTACATATGACGTTTTGTTTTTACTCTAACATGGCACTGCAGGGCACTCCTAATGAAGCCACTCGCATTCATATGAACTGAAAATTGGAGGAAATCCTGAGCGTTTCTGTGCATTGTAGATAGCTGCCGTTTGATGTGTTCTTCGTAATAAATACAGTGGCAAAGGGCGAAGCGAACCTGGAGCACTCTGTGTTGCACAGGTTAAGCTGAATGGGACCAAGTGTGAAAACACCCTTAAATGGATAGAAAGAAATCCCATGATGCAACAAAAGTCTCAGTGAAAATATGACTTTCAATTTCAGGCTATTGAACTGTCCAATTGTAGTTACCATCTGGTCAGAGAATCCTGAATGGCGTTGGTGAGGGCATGACCCAGGTGGAGCGATCCAGTCACATTAGGTGGAGGGATACACATCATGAAGATGCCACGAGGGTTCTGGTCACTAATACTCTTCCTCTGCAGAACATAGTGACAGAGACAGACATGTTATTGAGGACTAACATGATCAATAAAAAAATGCAACTTTTTCTGCTGTTTTAATATAGCATGAGGGGGAGAACTTCCTTACCCCATATTCAGGCTTGAAGAATCCCTGCTTCTCCCACCATGGATACCAGGCAGCCTCCACATACTGAGGACTGTAGGAGTCAGGAAGCGGACTAACGACATCTGACATCAGAGGAGAAAAAGGGTTTGACATGTGGACCTGAAGCTAATCGCAATAAAATATGATCCAACTATTCATATAATAGTTTTAGTTATAAGAGTTTTCAGGCACATATATGGATCTCGACCAAACACTACTACGGTGATCTCACAAGCATCCCTTCTGTTACAAGATGAAGACAAAAACACTCCCACCCACACCAATCACCTTTTTTCTCCCCAGGGGCAGTGGGGACATTGTACGTGATCACTCCCAACTCCTTCTTTTCTGGTTTGGCCTTTTTCTAAAAGACAAAAAAGCAGAGCACAAGACATGTGATTTCACATCAAGTAATCTTTAACCAATGCAAAAAAAGCTATGTTGTTGACATAGGCCATATTAATGTTTTTCAAAGCTGCACCAATGTCTTACAAGAGGTTAGCAGAAGTTAAGTATCCATACCTCTGTCGCTGGTTGCGTCTTTTTCTTCGCCTCCATTTCTTTCTTCTGCTGGAACTTTTCCAGCTTTTCTCTCTTCTTAGCTTCCTTCTTCAGCTGGGCTTCTGTCTTTGGTGGTCCTGAAGGAGGAAACATAAAGAAAATCAGAATACTGTTTACACAAAAAAGAAATATTCATGAACTATGGCACAGAACTTCCTGACCATTAGCTGTGGCATCGGCAGAATCAACAGCAGGACTGGCGTTAGCAGCTTTAGCATTTGCAGCAGCATTTGTCTTTGGTGTAACTGGCACCATCTTCTCACAAAGAGTGATCTTCCCCAACACCTTCAGGAACTGTGGCTGATTTACGCAGGTTGTGAACCACCTGGTAACATTGGTCAAGACCTTCCTGTCTGATGGCTCCAACACCTAAAAAGAAAACAAAAATATAATTAGACTGATTTGTAGCGCAGTCAAATGTTGACAGGCTTAACTGACTTAATTGTTCAGACTGTGAAAACATTCTGAGAGACAATCAGCAAATAAGTGGAAAAACCTGTAAGACAACAAAGTGTTGCACAACATACGTACATATCTGAAAGGTAGAAGAACAGCTGTAGCTACAGCCATATCAGCCAGGGTGATGCTCTCCCCCACCAAGAAGGTTCTCGGCTCCAGTGCCTGATCGAGAACCTTTAGAACACGCATCAGCTCTGCACGGGAGCTCTGCTGGAGCTGAGAACGCACAACAAGTCATTTGTAAATGAAACTTCACAAGAATAAATCACACACATGTCCAAGTAAGCATGTGGACCCTCCTCTCACCTTCTTATCCACTCCCATCACCCCCATCAGTGGGAAGACCACAGCACAGGACACCGGGGTGAGTTCATTGTCTGCAAAGCTGAGCCACTGCCACACCTGGCTCTGCTGCTTTGTGTCCACACCAGCCCTCTTCCCCTGTGAGGCCAGGTACCACGCCACAGCGCTGGCCCCGCTCAGGACGGAGTCACCTTCCCCGGCGCCCAGCACCAGGGTCGGTCTGGAGCGGGCATTCAGGGACGCAGGAGGCTCCTGTGTGTTGGTCCTCGGGCAGGAGGACGGACAAAACTCTGCAGCTATGAGAGCCAGAAGGCTCTTGAAGTCATCAGGATGAGGGGACACATAGAGAGTGGCCATCTCTGGTAGAGACACAGAAACAATGTACATTGTAAACTGGTTTTGACTGGTGGATATTTTCTTTTTGCGGTCAGTGAACAGTTTGGCAAAACAAGTATGCATGTCATGCTATTAAGGAGTTTCTGTATCTGCCTGCCAATGGTGAGTGGGTGTGTTTGCCTGTTAAACAGCGTCTGACATCTACAGTAAGGTTAAGGAGAGATTTGTAAACAAACTGGTTAAAAAGCATTTAACAAAAACATCAGCATATTAATGTTATATACTTACTATAAGCATTTCATGCTAGCCTACATCATCGTTTCAAAATGTCAGCCGGTGGCTGTGTTAGCATGTTAGCTATCTGTTTCACTTTCTGCAAAGCTGATCTCTGCCACCTGTCAAAGGCTGATGAAAAGTCTTGCAAAGCAGGCTAGTTAGCTGTAGCTAATCAGACCAACTAAAACTCGAGTTTTTGTGAGTGCACGCTCAGCCTGACGCGGGTTAGCGTACGAGGTCACTGTTTTAAACTCGTTTTAAAGTTAATGTCAAAGAAACCTGCGGCTTGTTATTGAACATTTGAGTAAAAAGTTCTTCATACCTTTGAATGAACCAGAGAGAGACGTCAGCTTAAGTTAGCATACACAGCAGAGACACATGAGTCTTGTCCGCTTCTCGGCCGTCTGATGCAACGAGAGCGAGCAACGTGTTCCGGGTTTGATGTGCTGCTTCCGCCACAAAACGGAAGTCTATAAAATGTTTTATTTCTTTAATAATAATAAAAACAGTACCAACAACAACAACAACCAGTGGTGGAAACAGTATACAGATGATGACAAGTAAAAGCAATAACACCACAAAGTAAAATACAGTTAAATAAAAGTCAAATGTACCCAAATGTATCCATTATGCAGAATGGCTCCTTTCAGAGTATTATGTTATATTGTTGGATGATTATTACTATTGTATTATATAAGCAGCATTTTAATACTGCACCTCGTTGAGAGCCAATTTTAACTACTTAATACAGTGTTGGGGATTCTCGTCTATAGCAATATGATTAACATATAATTAGGATTTTACATGCAAAGCATAATGTTTTGCATGTAAAATCTTAATCTGTAATGTAACTAGTAAGTACAGCTGTCAGATAAGTATAGTGAATTAAAAAGTACAAAATTTCATTCTGAAAAGTATTGGAGCAGAAGCTGGAAGTATCAGAAAACACCCAAATAAGGTACTTGAGTACCTAAAAAATGTACTCAAATATAGTACTTAGGTAAATGTACTTAGTTATTTTCCAATAGCAATACAGCATTTGGATATACAGGTAAAAATCCTCAATTAAGTAAAGTATTAAATGTTAGCTAAATATTCTTAAGAGAGTATCAAAAGTAAAACTACTCACTATGCAGAATGGACTCTTTAAGAGTGTTACATTATTATATCATCATATATGTCATATATCTTTTTTACTGTATTGGTCAAGGTGGGTTTCCAGAGGACAGCTTTTTATATAGCCGCTTGGTAGTTTAATCTATAACAATGCATAACTTCTCTCATGTTTTACCTGCAAAATCTTCATCTGCAAAGTAACTATTTACTATGTCTGTCAGTTAATTCAGTGGAGTATAAAGTACAATATTTCCCTCTGTAATGTTGTGGAGGATGAATAGAAAGTAGAATCAAATGGAAATACTCAAGTGAAGTACAAGTAAAATATGAATACATATGAATATGTAAATATTGTTTTATCACTATTATATTATTGTGTGTTCTCAAGAGCATTGACAGAAAAGGACGGAACAAATGTTGTTCTGTGTTGTTTTGATGGGGGAAACATTTCAATTACAAGCATATAAAAAACAAAAGCAGTACAATAAGCCAGCATTCTCTTTTATTCAAATGTACATGTCAGCAAACATTTATCATAACAACTATCATACAAGAATTACTTTGAATAATTACATCCAAAAGCCTTGTGCACAGTGTTTTTTAAATCACAGTTGGGTCACTTATCCCAGCTCTCAGCAGATTATTTGGACAGCCAGCCACAGTGAAATGTTCTACCTACAGTGGAAGAAATCTGTAACAACAACGAAGGCATCTCAAATGACATCAAATTTAATTAGTTCCCCCTTTTTTCATACTCTTATGTGCTAAATAAATTTACAAACCAAAACTGGAGACAATATTTGAAAATGTTTGTTGCTAATGGCGTCAAGTAGAGTCTGGACTTTTCCTCCATTTTTCACTCTGATTCCTCCCCAAAAGCCCCTCTCACCGCACCAATGACCATATCCACCACCCCCATTATAAAACCCCCTCCCAGCCTAAACACATTACCCACCCCATTTCCACTTCTCCACGCCAGCCTCCCAAACCCTCCACCTACAGCTTTCGCCTGACCCCCCATCTCTGACATCACTGTTCCTACATACCCCTCGCTCTGCTCCCACAGCCGCCCTCCAAAGAACTTGGTCACCCACCAACCATTATCCAACGCATCACTAAATATCCCCACTGTGTCTCCAGCCAGGGTCCCCATGCCAGTGACCCCAGTGTGGCAGCTGCTCAGCAGGGCCCCCAGCATGGAGGAGGTGCAGTAGTAGATGCTGAAGAAGCAGGTTTCCCCAATACCCAGCAGCATTTCTGCAGCTGAGCCCACCCAGGACAAGAGGTCAGAGGTCAAGAGGTGGAGCAGGGAGAAGGTATCTCCGGGCAGCGCAGACAGAACTCCAAGGTCTTCCTGAAGAACGTATGTCACCTGAGTCAAGATAAGACAAAATGTCACTTTTTTAGTGAGATAAAAAGGTGTGAATAATGAAATGACAGAATGACCTGATGGAATGTAATGAGTTAACACCTCCTATTGGCTACACCTCATTCCAGTCTCTGGGAGGAGCAAACTGGAATGAGGAGATTTATTAAACGACTCTCAACATGTTAAAATGCAATAGTTTCTCTCAAATTGACCACACTAAACAAACATCTCAATGTTTTATTTCATGAACTCTTGTAAGATTAGTCTCTTGTTATCTAAAAAGGTCTTAAATGAAGAAAACAAGCAATGACTGGTAATATCTTTCAAAGAAATTAGTTGTTGCATTTCTGTTTTAATTGTGTTTTTTGTTGCCTTTTGCAAACTTGTTCAACTTTTCCCATGTTATTTTCACTCATTATTATCCTACTTTTCCAGGATTTTGTATTTTCTAGAGTCATGATCAAGTACTTTGCCTGTAATTGGTCAAATTAAAGGGCCACTTCCCCAATTTTACACATGAAGTTCACTTTACTCATCATGAGGAGTACTATGCAGCCCGTGAAAACAGTTGTATAATCTTCTGTTGCTCTGGATGAGCCTCTAAAGTCTGACAAAATGTTATCTCAGCTATCACAAAGTTATTTCAGCTTGGGCTTGCAGTGTACAAATTGTAACAGAAGGCCTGTATTACAAACATGGGTGTGGCAGGCTCTATGAAGCATTATGCATTATGCATTAGTATTATAGCATTATGGAAAGTGTAGGATCCAGTATTTTTGGAGCTTGACCCATAACAGTGGCTAAAAGTCAGGACATCTCAGCGGCATCGATTTCGACCATTCCCTTGTGAGCCTTATGGAAGTGTAATACTAAATTGCTGGAGTACCCCTTTAAGTTGAAATAAAATATAAATGTCTAAATGGTTCAGTCACTTGTATCACCTGTCCAGGTAACTGTGTGATTGTGGAGAACACAGGCCGCAGCGGAGCTTTGAGGATTGACATGGTGGTGGAAAGGATGTAGACCAGAGTGCTGCTGGAATTTGTGTCTGTCTCTCGTTCATCCACATTTTCATAGTCAGAGGAGGACACAGAGTCCCCTGAGTCCCCTGAGGACTCAGGAGACTCTGATCTGACAGCTCTTGAATGCGTCACATCACGCCGCTCTTCGCCGTTACTTTCTGAAGTCGTTGCATCTGCTGAAGTTTCCTGTGTGAAGTCAGCAACATCAGCTTCCTCTGGATGAGCATAAACATCAGCATCCTCTGGCTGAGCATCAACACCAGCCTGCTGTTCTCCAGTGATCAGAGCCTCTCTGCTTTCATTAATGTCTTCGTTTGAATCTTGGCTGGTGGTATCTGAACCCCCGTCCTCTCCTTCAGTGACTCGATCAGCAGTGTTTGAATCTACATCATTAGCTCCTGTGTTTTCACCAGTAAGATCTGCATCCAGCTTCTCTATATTCCCAGGGAGCCCCTCACTGTGAAGACCCACTCTGATTCCAACAGTTTCCCCATCTGCTCCTCCACAGCCCTCTGAGAACAGCTCTGCCACTCCGAGCATCTCCTCCAGCTCCTTCATGCTCACTTGCCTCCCCCCTTCCCCTGTCTCTCTGATTAACCCCACACTGAAGCCACTCTTCCCCTCTGGGACAGCGCAGCACGCTGCGGACCACAGCGGTTTCGTCTGACACTCCTCGTCTCCATCCTCAGCAGCCCCCAGACCTCCCGCCCCGGTCAGGATGTAGAGATCACCCCCTAAAGTGCTGCACTGGGGAGTGATGCTTGACTGGACTAGTGTTGTGACTGTTGATTCCCAGTGTTGAAGCAAGGAGTCTGTGGGCGAGACAGGATGAGATGGATCTCCATCTCCTCTGAGAAGGGCTGGAACTGCTACTTTAATGTTGTTTTCTTCTTCCTCTGTCTGGCAGGAAAAATAATCAAAACCAAGTGTTAACATATGAGTGCATTAGAATCACTACACTAGTTATAGCCCACTGTATTACCTTACAGATACTTCAGCTAGTATCTTTAAATATGAATCAATACATTTTATTTAATTGATCATTTTCAAATGTCATATCAAATTAGTCTACATAACATTAGGACATGTGAAAAATGTTCCTGTTTTACTGTCATTGTATGCCAACAGTCTCTGATAATTATGTGAGGAGTTGAAAGGTTTAAGTTAAGTTTAAATCCAGCTTTTTAGGTGGTTTGTTGGCCACTTACAAATGCTCTTATCGGTTTTTACTTTCTGTCTATTTTATTTTCAAATGCAGGGACTTGCAGTCAATTACCAGAGTTGACTATTTACAATGTTTAGTGCAATGGTGGAAGTACGCAACAACCAAAAAACAATATATTCCATTACATGTAAAAGTCCTGCATTCAAAATCTTAATGTATTATCCACAAAATGTATCAAAAGTATCAAAAGTACTCATTCTGCAGAAAAATGGCCCCTGTGACTGACATTTTATTATATACAAAGACCCGTAAGAAGCAGTTAAATGTTGTAGCTGGTCAGGGTGGAGCTAGTTTGTCTTGTGTAAAGTTATGTAGTTTAGCCCAGTGGATCCCAATCTAGGAGTTGGGAACCACTGTACTGGTCACAAGATAAATCTGAGGGGTCGTTGGGTATTTATTTTTTGGACTTAATCTTTGCTTTTTGTGAAATATTGAGTACTTTTACCTCTTTGGGCCTCGAACATTTATTTAAGTTATATGAAATTTAGAGGGGAAATGTCTCTTTGATGTATCTGCTGAAAACTCATAGTCATCACAGGCACTAAAGAAGTCACAACTACCAGTTTCATTTTTAACAATGCATTATTGCCTTATTATTTCAATAGCTTACCATACATACTTTTTATGTAAAATGTTAATCTGAAAAGTAACTAGTAATTATATCTGTCAGATAAACATAGTGGAGTAAAAAGTACAATATTTCCCTCTAAAATGTAGAGGAGTAGAAGTATAAAGTAACATAGAATTGAGATACTCAAGTACAAGTACCTCAAAACTGTATTTAAGTATAGTACTTGAGTAAATCTACTTAGCTACTTTCCACCACTGATTTACTGCTTACATGCTGGAACATCAACCTGTGATTTTGTTTGTACTGTGCTTCATTTTTCAAATTCCATCATATAAAAACAGATAGTACTACTTTAAACATAGATGTGTCCTTACCACAAGCTCTTCCCCCTCCTCTCCCTCTCTCTCTGTCCATCCGTGGCTGAGATGGAAGGCAGAGTAGACAGCTGTGTCACAGTTCGGCTTGGACAGAGTGGCGAATGCCTGTCCCCCAGGCAGTCTGTGGCAGAGTGGGCTCAGCAGCGACCCTGCAGAGGCTCCCTGAGGAGGCGTCTGTCTGTAGAAGCAGTGGCTGCAGAGGCTGAAGCCTGGCTCTGAGTTGTCCTCAGCTGGAAGAGACAGGCCTGGGCCCAGCACTGCCAGCAGCCAGACAGCCGCAGCAGCTGCACTGACAGCAGCAGGACACAGCATGGTGGTGGTGAGCTCAGCAAATCCCCCCTCTCTCTCACACACACTCACACAGAGCGAGAGGGAGAGGCTTATAAATTATCCAGTGGTTTCCGTGTATAGATGGAAAAGATAAGGTGGCCAAGGTTGGCTGCTGATGGCTTGTTGTTTCCCTCACTCGCTCCTTCCTCTCTCCTTCAGTTTGTCTCCAACCATGTCTGTCTTCTTTTAATGTCAGCTGTACTCTGAGTGAATCTGTGTTGCAGGCACAATCTTGCTTACTCCTTCATTTCCCTTTCCCTGACAACCTCGCCCCCTCTGTCAGTTCCACCCTCTTTGACTCTCCCTCTGGCTGAACAGTACCTCCACTTCACCCCTCCTTCTTATACTCACTATGGTTACACCTTTAACTCCCATTGCTGTTAGGTACACAAGCCAAGCCCACACCCATTAAACACTGTCAATTACCTGTAAGTCTGCATTCCCAAACAATGGTCGTTGTACAAAGCTAGTCCCTTGATTGACACACTCTTGTTGTCCATTATTCTTGGGAAAGCACATTCCTTAAAGTGCTGACTCGATATCAAACAGTTGCATTGAAATACTTCCATATCACGCAGGACTTCTCACCAGAAACTCCAGGTAAAATGTGAGGAACTGAGCTCTAAATTTAACATCAGTTCATGAAATCCTCATTAAAGCTTAATCCTGACAGCATCAAAGTCACGGGTCAACGTCTCACCCGGAGTGCAGCAAGTCTTGAAATCTTACTTCCCAGACAAAACACTCTACCTTTCATGGCTTTGCAGACTGCAGCTTGCTTTTAATATTAGAAACATGCTTGTTGAGACATGACATTGGCACTGACTGTTCTTTACAAAATCGTTATGCAGCAAAAGGAGTATGTTATCTAATAACTGTGCATGTGTAAGAGTGAACAGAAAAATATCCAGCTCTCTTTTTGACATCTAGAAGAGGTGGAATCCAGCCAGGCTGCCTTCACATTGCTTAAGAGTTATGGCCAACATGAGCCAAATGCCCCCCTGGGCTTCTGTCAAGAGTGGTATTAGGATTCTTCTGCAGAGAGGTCAGGCGAGCAAAGAAAAACATGTGCAATAACCAACATGAACTAAGTTTACATGAGCTTTCCTCATTCATAGCTTTAGTGTAGAGAATGCTGCCAGTACACATGTCCTGCATACAATGAGTACTGACACAGATCATAGCATACCTCAGTGACTGACTGTAGCTCTGGAATGAGAGTTTTAGGGTGTGAAGTTTTGGGTGGGGCATAAAATATACATCTTATAGTCTCTCATTCCAGGTGTGTTTAACACTGTCACTGCTTTTTAAAAAACTAAAACGGTGCAATGAGAAATATTTTTAGAGATACAAACAACAGCCCTAACCAATTATTTTAGGTAAAAATGGCCTCTGTAGCATGTTGTCAGAAATCTGACACACAATTTAACTTTAAACAAAAACCCTCAGTCATCTGAAATGATAACATTTCACATTTTATTCTCTGGCACACACAATTTGATAGGTGCAAAACAATATATCTCCTTTAAAATGGAGTAGCTTTGATTTTTGACAGTTTGTTAAAAAAAACATTAACTTAGGATAAGTACAAATGGCAGGTGTCAAAACTCCCTGTAACAAGCAAAGAATACTTAACATTTGAAACACCTATGTGGTACTAAAACTGCTTTGATGAACTACAGCATTTACACAATACCAAGTCTGAGATGGTGGTTAGACAACGAAAACAAATAAACAAAAAGTCTCTGTGTGCAGGACACACCTAGTTGTAGTCACAGTTTGTAGATTGCTAGACTGTATAGACAAACAAATAATCAGCAGGCAGCTTGAAACTGTGTAAAAAGTAAAGTATGCAAACATCCCAGTGGCCGTGGATTTCTTAAAAACTTACAAACTGTAGTTTTCTCACAGATTTAATTCTTAACATAATATTGGAAAACCACATCTATCTCGGAGATATTTTGACAGTGATGCTGCAATTAAGCAAAAGTCCACAGGGGGGAGCTTTGCTCCCTTTCTGAAAACGTAGAATGGGCGAATACATCCAAACACACTCAGGATCACTCATTAGGGATGTCAATGACTAGTTCAGCCTCGTCTCCCTCCCCTCTGTCTTCATCTCCTCTGTCGCTGTCTCCATCACTCTCTCCCTCCTCCTCAGCTGCATCTCCACTAAGCATCTGTCTGGGAACCCAGCTGAAGGGGCCACTGGCAGCCGGAGGGGCCGCGGTGGCCGATGGGTAATTAGCTGCCATTGGGGCAACGACCTGAGAGGAATTCACAATAAAGCAAAAATGTCAGGAATGACAAATGGATGGAGATATGATGAAGGAATGAGGAGTATGGATTGATGGATGGATGGATGGATGGCTGCTTCCCAGATGTACAGAGTAAATCAGGACAAAACATGCAGCACATATATGAACCTACAGACATACTGACCAGAAGGTCATTTCAACACAGTGCCGAACTTAAAATGGCTTAGTGGACTAGATTTTCTCCAACATCAATGTCCCAAAATGTCATTATTATAGATTATATTGAGTAAGGACCAGATAATTACTGATCACAAATTGTAATATATCAAAACCTGTCAGTAATACTGTGTAACAAAGTTAAATTAACCAATACAGAGTTTTTGGACTCTTTAAGGACAACATAAAAGTAGACAAATATTACTTCCTTGTACTTGTGCATATATACTGTGACCAAAATATAACCTACTGGAAATGGCCTACCGTGCCACTTCATATAAATGTCACATTCATATTCATATCTCACAGGATGTGAGAAGTAATCAGTATATCTGCATTATCATTATGACCTCTGAGCATCTTATTTCCCCTTTTCCTCTCTCACCTTCCCCGTAGTCTCTCTCTTGTTTTTAGGCGTCTTTGTTTTTCTCTCTTTCTTCATTCGCTCAGCTGGGGGAGCCAAATACTCTGGTGGGAAGGGCATCTGCCCAACACACACGCAGGCCCCAAATTGCCAAATGACCACACATACACACATGCACACGGGCAATTTACAAGACAGATACACACAAAAACAGAAAAAACATACACAGAAGAATGAACAATGCAAGGACAGTGAAGCCATTATATGCATCAAACAAAAAAACAAAGGAAGAGATAAAACAGACTTATGAATAAAATGACAAAACAATCAAATTATATAAATAATGTCAAATCAACACAGGGATTATGTTTGCTGATGAGGAGATGATAGTTGCAGCAAGGTTAGTGTTGCTGGCCGCACTAAGTTATAAGAAAGACAGATGGAAACTCACAGTGTTGAGGTAGGGTCCAGAGCCTGATGACTGTAGGGGATTTACACCAGGACGGGACAGCAGGGAGAGATGAGGGGAGGATGATGAAGGAAGACACGCTCCGGGACTACTTCTTCGCCTGAAAAATGTGCATGAGAAATGAAGAGAAACTCAGTGTGTGGGATAAAACAGCATAATAAGAGCATTCAGAGCACAAAATGTTTTTGTTCACATTTGGTTCAATAGGCCGCATCAAGCTGGCAAAATCTAAAACATGCATCTTTTTCTCTTGTTCTGGCCTTCCGTCAAACTAATCCAGCATTTTTCTCACCCAAAAACCGAGCTTTTCAAAAAAAAAAGCTTTCTAAAGTGGATAAATCTGAAAATACCAGCTTCACATTCTAGTGTAGTCTAGTGTAGCCATGCCTACACAGTCATGGTCAGCAAAAAGAGAAAAAAAAAAGAAAAAAGACAATAGGAAAATTCACCTGGCATTAAACAGGTTCCAGCACAGCTCATAACTCATTATGTGTTGGGTGATGATACCAGACAATTGTGCGTTCCTTTAAATAATCACTTCCTGTTAGAGGCTTTTCAACCATTTAGACCGAGACCCCTGAAGACACCATATTTTTAAGGTTTCAGTTGTATACTCTGCCGTGCCTTGTTCCAGGATTATGTTTTCCACTGGGTGTTTTTTGGTCAAAATGGTCACAGTCACCACAAAGATGAGAGTCTAACTTATTAATGTGTGTTCATATTCATGTAACTATTCACAGTACAAGCAGCCTGTTAAAGTACTACTTAGTTCCAGCAGCCCACAGGTGGAACAGTGGGCGGTGAAAGGCAAAGTGCTGACGTACTCAAGGTATTGACTGATATACCGTCCAGCTTGGACCAGGCGGTACAGAGTGTGGACTGGTGGCTGGAGAGGTGCCAGTTCACCTCCTGGGGACTGCCGAGGTGCCCCTGAGCAAGGCACCACACCCCTAACTGCTCGGGGCGCTGTGCTATGTGGCAGTCCCATCACTCTGGCATCTCTCCACATTAATATACACGTCTATAGATCTGTGTGCATGTGTGTATTTCAGGCCTCTGTGTGTGTGTATAAAAAAAAAATACAATAGAGTACTTATTATTATTATATAATTACTCTGAGTTACCCTGAGCCAGTGATTTTTTTGTTAAAATGTTCAACTTACTTCTTTGCTCCATCTCGCTCTCTTTCCCTCTCCCTGGGGACTTCTCCTTCACTGTTTTCTGAAGAAACTGTTGCATCTGAATCTGAAACAGAAGACAAGAAAACCTGAACAACTAGTACAGTAGATTGGTTACAACTCTTACAACAGAAATAAAAGCACGCCACGTTAATAAACACGTGGTTCTTTAGGACAGCCTTTAGGATGAGGGGTAATAACTACCTGAGGAGTCTTCATCTACCCTTTCATATTGTAGCAGTCTGTCCAGGAGGAAGCTAGAAAACAAGTGAATGACATTGTTATTTACTGCACGCACACAATATTGTTTAACATCCACAGATTTTCATGCACACACGATGTAATGTCACCTTTTGTCCCTGGAAACTTTGAGAAGTTTTCTCTGCGCTCTCCTCAGCTCTTCCTGAAAGCATTCCTGTTCCTGGAGAAGGGAAACCAAACACAGCGCAGATAAGGAGACATATTGATATTGATCTGTAATGTACCCAAACATGACTGCTCACGACTCAAAATAATTGTACTCACATAAACAAGAAATTTTAATTTTCGCTTGAGGTTTTTGTATTTCCGCTTGTAGTCAACTTCGACGTCCGCTTGACCGTTCATTTCTGAAATACAGCACGCAGATAATGAAACGATTAAATCTACCAACTGCTAACAGTTGTAGTTACACACTGGAGGTAATTTTCCTAACACATACTGCCTGTGAAACGACATAATGTTACTACACTGGGTGATAACTGGATAAGCTAAGCTAGCTGGAAACGTTAGCTTACATAGCTAGCTCGCTAAAGATACAGAGCTTCTGGTCTTACAGGCCTCTAAACATAAACACAAAGATTTCAAATATGCATGCATGATTTCGATGAATTGTAAGGCTATTTTTTAATCTCTGAATAACATTGATACCTCTTGTTTGAGTCTGTCTGTGCGACATGCTCTTGTTTACTATCGTGACGTCGTTTTCATGCGTCGTGGTGGGCGGGACCTCCTCCTTCTTCTTCTACTAGGTGCATTATTGCCACCTTCTGCTTCGGAGAGTGAACCAGAGAGTAAATCCAACCCATTAATCTTGTTTGTCTGATAAAACCAAATAAATTCTTCTTCCTGATCCACTGAAGATCCTGATTCCAGCTGTCCTGAGATCTTCTTACATGTGTTGCCTTATTACATGCACAACAGACTCCTCAATCTGACAAAGCTCACGTAAACCAGCTGGATGCTTTTCTACTATCTTAAAGGCATAACGAGTAGGATTTTCCTGAAAAACAATGTATAGACTCATACAAAAATAAACCCTCTCATCACCCACTAGAAGTGTGTGGCGGTGTCTGTATCTGCAGAGACCCTGCCCAGCTTTGGGCAGTGGTGTGTAGCCCCCAGCCAATAACAGTGTGCAGGGTGTGAGGTGTGGGAAAAGGTAGCGACCAATTGCCAGACCATAAGCACATGGGGCCACCAGAAGCGCGTGCACTTTGAGCCGGGGAGGAGTGGCCAACTTTGAATGTTGTGTTTACAAACAGCAACCAACAAATCCTACTCGTTATACCTTTAAATGTTCAGTTTAAACTGGAATAACCAAGTCTTATTCTGTTGAAAGTGACCCCTCTCTAAATGTTGAATTGGCTTCTTTATTTAATTTGTACAGAAACCTTCCCCTTATTTCAGTGTTCCTCTGCTCCTGCCACTCCTCTACTGCTTTTCTCCAAACTATTCCCCTGACCTCTGATTTGATTAATAGGACATGTTAATCTATAGCGTCTCTCTGTAGAGCTGGTTTTGCTCCTCATTTCTCCTCAGACCTACATGTGCATTAACCCACATAGACAGAATTGACATACCTTGATGGATGAGTCTGGAACGCACTTGTTAGACTTTGAATAGAATATCTTGATGGCTTGAATTGAAGGATCTCAGGCTCTTGAGAACTGAAGCAGAATCGGGGCAGATTAAAGTGTTTCCTGGTTTATGTCCCTCCACCCAGTGCAGAAGAGTACTGCCAGCATCTCCACTGAATAAACTCCCAAACCGGGGTCTAGCACAAAATTCTGGACCCTGTACATTGGCATTCTCTATGGGCCCCTGCCCGCATTCATGGCTATTCATTCTAGTATCTTTATGGGCCCTCCTCACATGAGGGCCCTGTATACTCATTCCCCTTTGTCCCCCCAGTCCTACTCCCCTGCTCCCAAATAATTTGCTTCATTCCTTTATTCCAACATTTATTTCTGGTACTGAAAAAGCAGCCCCAGTTGTCTGATGCTCTGGATCTTTTGAACCATCAGTATATATTTGTACATACTGGGAGTAGTGCTCTCTAGGCTGATTGACTTTCCTGCATGTTGATGTTAATAACCTCCAAGTCCTCTGCATGTCTTTTGCACACCCACCCAAAGCTTGCTTTCTGTCCTCTGTCTTGCTGCCAGCAGTCCTGCAATTTATTGAGGTGTTGTTCTTCATGTCTTTTGAGGTTAGCCCAGTAGTTGGTCATTAGCAGCTTCTTTCTAATATCTAGTGTCATCCCTCCCCCCAGGACTAGCAGTAATACTGCAACATATAGTTATATTTCTGTATGTCAATATAAAAAGTCAACTTCACATGCAGTGAACATGTGATTATTAGGTGTTGATATGATAGGATTGTAAAAAAGGCTTTTGGATCTTATAATTTGCTTTTCATTTAAAGACATCAAAATTAAACAACAAATAAAAGACAATTCATGAAGTTAAAATTTAATAGCCAACACTGATTTACAGCTGGGTCTTTGTAGTTTATTGAATCATCCTGTCAGCGTCCCCTCCACCTGCCGCATGCTGTAGTGCACTAGAGTTTTCAGCTCAACCTCAGCTCAGCACAGTCGCTTGCCAGGACCCAGCACTATGAATTATAGATGAGGAACATTTGCAGAGATGAGTAATGCTGCTTCAGTGCACCCGTACCCATAGCCAGACCCCCCTGTGTGTGTCTCTGGGGGGGGGGAGGCAGACAGGCAGACACAAAGAAAGAGGTAGAGATGTAAGAAGTTTAAGTCAAGGCCGATTTTGTAAAAAAAGAAGTTAGAAGAGTGTGGCTGGGCAGTGAGATGCAGATATGTACTCCTAGAAGAAATGCTGACTGTACGTCAGCATTCCCCCCCCCCC